>JAKCPB010001832.1:0-49222 GCA_021442155.1 Cymbidium sinense | reverse complement strand
AGAACTTGAGGATGATTCATATAAAGATTTAATATAATTACCTTTTGATTTATACTTGCCTCGTGTTTATAATTTAGCAAAGAAAGGGATAACCTCACATACTTGGTCAAAGCATAGGTCAGACTACTTTGAAAGAATGTGGAAGAACAAACGCAACAACTCTCAATCAAGACCAGAACTAGGATTCGGTACAATGGTTCCATTCAATGATGACGATTACTGCTTAGTCATCACCAATCTTTTAGAATCTAATATGTTCTTTTCAAATCACATTAACCCATATATGGAGTTGTGCTTAGAAACTTCAGATGATCCAGATGATTTTGAAGTTAAAGATGCACCGACAGAGTTTGATGAAGAGATCTAGTCAACCATCGACGAGCTCAAGGAAATCAACCTAGGAATTGAAGAAGATCCACGCACGACATACATCAATTTTTTGTTGAATGAAAATGAAACTAATACTTAGTTAGACTATTGACTGAGTTAAGGACTGCTTTGGATGGTGCTATTAAGAGATGCCTAGATTGGCTCCTGATGTAGTGGTCCATAAACTAGCAATAGAGCCTACTGCTAACTCTATCAAGCAAGCTTCTAGATGCAAACGATTAGACATAGAACAATAGGTCATTTATGAGGTCAAGAAACTGATCGATGATGAATTCATTCGAGAAGAAAAATACCTACCAGTTGTGTGTCATCTAAAAAAAAAAAATGACAAAATTCACATATGCATCGATTTTAGGGACTTAAATAAGGCATGTCCAAAGATGAATTTTCACTACCAATCCCCAAGTTGATGGTAGACATTGCCTCATCTCATGCAATCTTCTCTTTCATGGATGGCTCATCTGGATATAACCAAATAAAGATGGCCCCTAAAGGTGAAAGAAACATTGCTTTTAGAACCCATGATCAAAATCTATGGCTATAATGTCATGCCTTTCAGCCTTAAAAATGCTGGTGCTACATAATAGCGGGCAATGACTCGAATCTTCGATGAACTTATTCATCATCACTCATCCCACCTCCAAAACCACCACTACTCTAACCATCATCTCCACATCTACCAACACCTCTAGATCCCCCATCACCACTTGATTATAGTCACCTCCACCTTTTCCACCACCGCTAGATATAGATTGAGCCTAGTTGACGGTGATGTTCCTACCATTAAGGTTCTACCCATTTATAGTGTTTAGGGTTAGTTTAGGGCTAGTTTAGGGTTAGTTTAGGGTTTAGGGATTAGGGTTAGTTATTTAAGGTTTAGGTTTAGGTTTTAGGGTTTAGGGTTTATGGTTTTGGTTTAGGGTTTTCAGGTTTAGGGTTTAGGGTTTTAGGGTTTAGCATTTAGGGTTTGGGGATTAGAGTTTAGGGTTTAGGGTTTTAGGGATTAGGGTTTAGGGTTTAGGGCTTTTTTTAAAATAATTTAGTAAACCAGTAGGTTTATGTTTATTTAGTTTATATTTTTATTTATTTGAGCTTATTTTCTTTTTTTTCTTTATACTTAGGTTTATTTTTTATTTTTATTTATTTTAGTTTATTATTTTAGGTTTATTTATAGTTTAGGTTTTATTTTAGTTTATTTTTTTAGGTTTAGGTTTATTTTTTTTTTAGTTTTATTTTTATTTTGTTTTTTAGGTTTGATTTTAGGTTTATTTTAGTTTTTATTTTAGGTTTCATTTTTTAGTTTTGGTTTAGGTTTATTTTTAGTTTATTTTATTATATTTAGTTTAGGATTAGGTTTAGGTTTTATTTATCTTAGTTTAGTTTATTTTAGTTTAGGTTTAGGTTTATTTTATTTTGTTTATTTTATTTTTATTTTAGGTTTAGGATTTTTATAGTTTAGGGTTTAGGTTTTATTTTTTCTTTATTTTTAAATTTTTTTTTAAATTTATATTTTTTAAGTTTTAATTTTATTTTATGTTAGGTTTACTTATTTTTATTTTATGATTAGTTTTTATTTTATTCAGATTTTTTATTCTTAGGTTAATTTTATTTTTAATTTAGTTTAGATTTTTATTTATTTTATTTTAATTTATTTTTATTTTTTATTTTATTTTATTTTTAGGTTTAGGTTTAGGTTTAGGTTTTATATTATTACTTTTATTTTATTTAGGTTTAGGTTTTTATTTATTTTATCATTAGGTTTTATTTAGTTTTGGTTTAGATTTTTAGGTTTTTAAGGTTTAGGGTTTAGGGTTTAAGGTTTAAGATTTAAGGTTAAGGGTTTAAGGTTTTAGGGTTTATGCTTGTAGGGTTTAGGGTTTAGGGTTTAGTGTTTAGGGTTTAGTATTTAGGCCTTAGGCTTTAGGCTTTAGGGTTTAGGGTTTAGGCTTTATGCTTTAGGGGTTTTAGGGTTTAGGGTTAGTTTAGGGTTTAGGGTTTAGGGTTAGGTTTTTAGGTTTAGGTTTTAGGGTTTAGGTTTAGGGTTTAGTTTATGGTTTAGAGTTTTAGATTTAGTGTTTAGGTTTAAGGTTTAGGGTTTAGGATGAGGTTTTTTTTTATATTAAGTAAACCAGTAGGTTTAGGTTTATTTAGTTTAATTTTTATTTATTTCATTTTTTATTTTTATTTAGTTTAGTTTATTTATTTTAGGTTTATTTATTTTAGTTTGGGTTTTTAATTGTTTATTATTTAGGTTTAGGTTTAGGTTTATGCTTATTTTTTGTTTAGTTATATTTTTTTATTTTTTTGGTTTAGGTTTTATTTTAGGTTTTATTTTTATTATTTTAGGTTTACATTTTAAGTTTTTATTTTAGGTTTCTTTTTTAGGTTTAATTTTTTGTTTAGGATTAGGTTTATTTTAGTTTATTTTATTTTATTTAGTTTAGGTTTATGTTTAGTTTAGGTTAGGGTTTATAGGGTTTTAGTTTAGGTTTAGTTTAGGTTTATGGTTTTAGGGTTTAGGGTTTAGGGTTTAGGGTTTAGGGTTGTAGGTTTAGGGATACTTTTAGGCTTTAGAGCTTAGGGTTTTAGGGTTAAGGTTTTTTTAAAAAAAAAATTAAGTAAACAAATAAGTCTAGGTTTATTTAGTTTATTTAGTTTATATTTTATTTATTCGAGTTTATTTTTTTTATTTTTATTTAGGTTTATTTTCTATTTTTATTTAGTTTAGTTTACTTATTTTAGGTTTATTTATTTTATTTTAGGTTTTTTATTTTAGTTTATTTTGTAGGGTTAGGTTTATTTTCTATTTGTATTTTATATTTATTTTATTTCTGGGTTTAGGTTTTATTTTTAATTTTTAGGTTTAGGTTTTTATTTTATTTTTAAATTTTATTTTATAGGCTTTTATTTTAGGTTTATTTTTAGGTTTTATTTTTTATTTTAGGTTTATGTTTTTCTTTACTTTATTTTATTTTATTTAGTTTAGGTTTTAGTTTAGGTTTAGTTTATTTTTGTTCAAGGTTTAGGTTTTCTTAAAGTTAGTTTAGTTTATTCTAGTTTAGGTTTAGTTTTATTTTATTTTGTTTATTTTTTATTTTAAGTTTAGGTTTTTTAAGTTTATGGTTTATGTTTTATTTTTTATTTATTTTTTATGTTTTATTTTTGGTTTAGTTTTTTATGTTTAGGTTTTTATTTAGTTTTTATTTTATTTATATTATTTTATTTTTTATTT
This sequence comes from Cymbidium sinense, assembly GCA_021442155.1. Taxonomy (NCBI): domain Eukaryota; kingdom Viridiplantae; phylum Streptophyta; class Magnoliopsida; order Asparagales; family Orchidaceae; genus Cymbidium; species Cymbidium sinense. Next base: position 45,600 of record JAKCPB010001832.1, on the reverse strand, counting down.
TTATTTTATGTTTAGTTTATTTTATTTTGGTTTTTTAATTCTTAGGTTTTATTTTTTTGTTTAGTTTATGTTTTATTTATTTTATTTTCGTTTATTTTATTTTTTTATTTTATTTTAGGTTTAGGTTTACTTTAGGTTTTTTATTTTATTGTTTAGGTTTTCTTTATATTATTATTAGGTTTTATTTAGTTCAGGTTTAGGTTTTCATGTTTTTAGGGTTTAGGGTTTAGGGTTAAGGGTTTAGGGTTTGAGGTTAGGGTTTATGGTTTAGGGTTTGTGGTTTTGTGTTTAGGCTTTAGGCTTTAGGGTTTAGAGTTTAGGGTTTAGGGTTAGGGTTTAGGGTTAGTTTAGTTTAGGTTTATGGTGGGTTAGGGTTTAAGTTTAGCATTTAGGTTTAGGGTTTAGGGGTTAGTTGAGGGCTTAGGTTTTTTGGGTTTCTTAGGGTTTAGGGTTTAGGTTAGGTTTATGGTTATAGGGTTAGTTTAGGTTTAGGATTTAGGGTTTAGGATTTAGGGTTTAGGTTTATTTTTCTAAAATTAAGTAAATTCGTAGGTTTAAGTTTATTTAATTTATTAAGTTTATTTTTATTTATTTTAGTTTATTTTATTTTTATTTTATTTAGGTTTATTTATCTATTATAGTTTAGTTTATTTATTTAGTTTAGGTTTTCATTTTAGTTTATTTTTAGGATTAGGTTAGGTTTATGCTTATTTTTAAATTATTTTTATTTTTATTTTTATTTTATTTTTCTGGTTTAGGAGTTTTTTTTTTAAGCTTTTGGTTTAGTTTTTTATTTTATTTTTTTAAGTTTAGGTTTTATGTTTTTATTTTAGGATTTTATTTTAGGTTTTATTTTTTAGTTTATTTTATTTTATTTAGATTAAGGTTTAGGTTTAGTTTATTTTATACTTAGCTTTATGTTTTATTTATTTTAGTTTAGTTCATTTTAGTTTAGGTTAAAGTTTATTTTATTTTATTTATTTTAGGTTTAAGTTTTATTTTGTTTAGGGTTTATGTTTTATTTCTAATTTACTTTTTTTATTTATTTTAGGTTTATTTTAGGTTTAGGTTTTATTTAGTTTTTTCTTTTATCTTAGGTTTATTTTATATTTATTTTTTAATTTTTTATTTTATTTAGTTATTTTTTAGGTTATTTTATTTTTTTAGTTAGTTTAGTTTTATTTATTATATTTTATAGTTTTTTTTTATCTTATATTTTTTAGGTTTAGGTTTGGGTTTAGATTTTATTTTTGTGTTTTAATTTATTTTATTTTTTTATTTTATTTATGTTTAGGTTTTCTTATTTAATTTATTTTTAGGTTTTATTTAGTTTAGATATCGGTCTTTAGGTTTTTAGGGTTTAGGGTTTAGGGTTTAGGGTTTAGGGTTTTAAGGTTTAGGATTTAGGGTTAGTTTTAGGGTTAGGGTTTGGTTTTTCTATTTTTTATTTTTTTAATTTTTAATTTTAAATTAAGCAAAGTAGAAGATTTATGTTTATTTTGTTTATTTTTTATTTATTCGAGTTTATTTATTTTATTTTATTTTTATTTAGTTTAGTTTATTTATTTTAAGTTTATTTATTTTAGTTTAGGTTTTTAATTTTAGTTTATTTCTTAGGTTTATGTTTAGGTTTATTTATTTTTACTTTAGTTTTATTTTTTGGTTTAAGTTTTATTTCTTATTTTTAGGTTTAGCTTAAGGTTTTTATTTTATTTTTTTAGGTTTAGGTTTTAGGTTTTTATTTGAAGTTTATATTTAGGTTTTATTTTTTAGTTTATATTTAGGTTTATTTTTAGTTTATTTTATTTTATTTAGGGTTTAGGTTTAGTTTTAGGTTTAGTTTATTATAAGTTTAAGTTTAGGTTTTATTTATTTTAGTTTAGGTTTAGGTTTATTTTATTTTTATTTTAGGTTTAAGTTTTTTTTTTTGGTTTAGGGTTTTAGGTTTATTTTTATTTTTTAAGTTTTATTTTTATGTTTATTTTGGTTTAGGTTTTATTTAGTTTTATTTTATTTTATTTTTCTATATTTTATTTTTTATTTTAGGTTTTATTTTATTTAAGTTTTTTTTATTTTTTATTTAGGTTTTTATTTATTTTTATTTTAGTTTAGTTTTAATTTTTTTTATTTTATTTTATTTTTTAGGGGTTTAGGTTTGAGTTTATGTTTATTTTATTTTTTTATTTTATTATATTTTGCTTTAGGTTTTTTTATTTATTTTATTTTTAGGTTTTATTTTGTTTAAGTTTAGGTTTTAAGCCTTTTAGGGTTTAGGGTTTAGGGTTTAGAATTTAGGGTTTAGGGTTTAGGATTTAGGGTTTAGGGTTTAGGGTTAACGGTTTAAGGTTTAGGTTTTAAGGTTTAGGGTTAGGGTTTAGGGTTTAGGGTTTAAAGTTTAGTGTTTGTAAAGTTTGGTTTAGAGTTTAGGTTTTAGGTGTCTGGGTTAGATTTTAGTTTAAGGTTTAGGTTTTTCTTTTTTAATAGAGAATAAATTCAAATTTTATTTCTTTTTGATTTCATCAACCAAGTAACACAAGTTTTTATACACAAGCGATAGATAAATAATGAGCACAAGTATTAAAAAGACTAGAGTCATCTCTATTATTAAGACACCTTAGAATTCGATATTCTTGTTTCTAATTCCCATCCACCGATCTGGAGGATCATTATCATATCCCAATCTCTCCCACCATGACAATAACCACGTTGCTCCTCAAGCTTTCATAACCACCTGCTTGCTTTACCCTCATATCCACTAGCACCTCAGATCCCCCACCACCACGATAATGGCTTTCTTGCCTCCGCTTATCTAGGAGCAGTTGTGATATTTCACCAACAAGGTTAGCCCATTCTTAGGGTTTAGGTTTATTAAGTTTTAGGGTTTAGGTTTATTTTTTAATTAATTTAGTTACTTTAGGTTTAGGTTTAGGGTTAGGGTTTACGGTTTAGTGTTTAGGGTTTAGGGTTTAGGATTTAAAGTTATAGTTTAGGGTTTAGGGTTTTAGTGTTTAGGGTTTTAGGGTTTAGGGTTTAGGGTTAGGGTTTAGGGTTAGTTTAGGGTTTTAGGTTTATAGTTTAGTGTTTATATTTTAGGTTGAGGTTTATAGTTTAGTTTAGGTTTAGGTTTATTATTTAGTTTAAAGTTTAGGGTTTAGTTAGTTTAGTTAGGGTTTAGTGGCTAGGTTTTTAGTTTAGGTTAAAACTTTAGAGTTATTTAGGTTTAGTTTAGGTTTATTTTTTAGTTTAAACTTTAGGAGTTTAGGTTTAGTTATTAGATTTAAATTAGGAGTTTTAATTATTAGTTTAGGTTTAGTTTTTAGGGTTTAGTTTAGGTTTAGTTTATTTTAGGTTTTAATTGGGTTTAGATTTAGGTTTAGTTTAGGTTTTTTAATTTTAGGTTTAGTTTTAGGTTTAGGTTTAGGGTTTAGGTTTATATTTTTAGGGTTTAGTTTAGGTTTAGGTTTAGGTTTTTAGGTTTAGTTTATTTTTTTTTATTTTAGGTTTAGGTTTATAGTTTTAGGTTTAGGTTAGTTTTTAGGATTTATTTTATTATTTTATTATTTTAGTTTATTTAGTTTTATTTAGGTTTTCTTTAGTTTAATTTTTTTTTAGATTTTTTAGTTTATTTTATTTTTATTTTTTAGGTTTAAGTTTAGTTTAGGTTAGGTTTATGGTTTATTTAGGATTTATTTAGGGTTTATGGTTTTAGGGTTTAGGGTTTATTTTAGTTTAGGTTAGGTTTAGGGTTTATTTTATTATTTTAGGTTTAGGTTTTTTTTTTTATTAAGTAGATAGTAGGTTTATTTAGTTTATTTAGTTTATATTTTATTTATTTAGTTTATTTATTTTTATTTTATTTAGGTTTATTTTTATTTTATTTTTGTTTAGTTTACTTATTTTAGGTTTATTATTTTATTTTAGGTTTTATTTTAGTTTATTTTTAGGTTAGGTTTATTTTTATTTTATTTTATATTTTTATTTAGGTTTTGGTTTATTTTTTATTTTAGGTTTAGGTTTTATTTTATTTTTTAGTTTTATTTTATAGGTTTTATTTTAGGTTTATTTTAGGTTTATTTTTTTATTTTAGGTTTATGTTTGTCTTTATTTATTTATTTTATTTATTTAGTTTAGGTTTAGTTTAGGTTTAGTTTATTTTAGTTTATGGTTTTGGTTTTTATTTAGTTTAGTTATTAGTTTAGTTTAGTTTTATTTTATTTTATTTATTTTTTATTTTAAGTTTAGGTTTTAGTTTATGTTTTATTTTATTTTTTTATTTTTATGTTTATTTTAGGTTTAGTTTTTTTTTAAGTTTAGGTTTTATTTAGTTTTATTTTATTTTATATTATTTTATTTTATTTATTTTATGTTTAGTTTTATTTTATTTTGGTCTTAGGTTTTTTTTATTTTAGGTTTTTTTTTTTTTTTTATTTTTTTTTTTATTTTTATTTTTTTAGGTTTAGGTTTTATAGGTTTTTTATTTATTTTTTAATTTATTTAGGTTTAGGTTTTATTTATTTTTAGGTTTAGGTTAGTTTTAGTTTAGTTTAGGGTTTAGGGTTTAGGTTAGTTAGGTTTAGGGTTTAGGTTTAGTTTAGGTTTTTGTTTAGGTTAGTTAGTTTTAGTTTTTGTTTAGGGTTTAGTTTATAGTTTAGGGAGTTTAGGGTTTAGGTTTAGGGTTTAGGGTTTAGGTTTTTTTTTTAATTTTATGTTTAGGTTTAATTTTTTATCAAATTTATTTTTTATTTTATTTTATTTATTTTTATTTTTTTTATTTTATCATTATAGTTTAGTTTATTTATTTTAGTTTAGGTTTTCATTTTAGTTTATTTTTTAGGATTAGGTTAGTTTATTTATTTTTATTTATTTTATTTTTTTATTTTTAGGTTTAGAGTTATTTTTTTTTTAGCTTTAGTTTAGTTTTTATTTTATTTCTTTAGTTTAGGTTTATATTTTATTTTAGGTTTTTATTTTATTTTTTTTTAGTTTGTTTTATTTTATTTAGGTTTAGGTTTATTTTATTTTATATAGCTTTATGTTTTATTTATTTTAGTTTAGTTCATTTTAGTTTAGGTTAGTTTATTTTATTTTATTTATTTTGGTTTAAGTTTATTTTTTTTGTTTAGGGTTTATGTTTTATTTTAATTTCTTTTTTGGTTTTATTTTAGGTTTATTTTTTAGGTTTAGGTTTTATTTAGGTTTTATTTTATCTTAGGTTTATTTTATATTTATTTTATGTTTAATTTTTTATTTTATTTAATTTTTAATTTTTAATTTATTTTATTTTTCAGTATAGTTTAGGTTTTTATTTATTATATTTTAACCTAGTTTTTATTTTTTATCTTATCTTATTTTTACGTTTAGGTTTAGGTTTGGGTTTAGATTTTATTTTGTGTTTTTAATTTATTTTATTTTTTTATTTTATTTATGTTTAGGTTTTCTTATTTAATTTATTTTTGGGTTTTGTTTAGTTTAGATATAGGTTTTGGGTTTTAGGGTTTAGGTTTAGGGTTTAGGGTTTAGTGTTTAGGGTTTAGGGTTTAGGAGAGGGTTTAGGGTTTGGGTTTAGGGTTTTAGGTTTAGGGTTTAGGGTTTTAGTTTAGGGTTTAGGGTTTAGGTTTAGGATTTTGGGTTAGTTTAGGGTTAGGGTTTGGTTTTATTTTTAATTTTTAATTTTAAGTTTAAACAAAGTTTTATGTTTATTTGTTTATTTTTTATTTAGTTTATTTATTTTATTTTTATTTAGTTTAGTTTATTTATTTTAAGTTTATTTATTTTAGTTTGGTTTTAATTTTAGTTTATTTCTTAGGTTTATGTTTAGGTTTATTTTTTTTACTTTAGTTTATTTTAGGTTTGGTTTTATTTCTTATTTTTAGGATTAGCTTAGGTTTTATTTTATTTTTTAGGTTTAGGTTTAGGTTTTATTTGAAGTTTATATTTAGGTTTTATTTTTTAGTTTATATTTAGGTTTATTTTAGTTTATTTTATTTATTAGGGTTTAGGTTTAGTTTTAGGTTTAGTTTATTATAAGTTTAAGTTTAGGTTTATTTATTTTAGTTAGGTTTAGGTTTATTTTATTTTTTATTTTAGGTTTAAGTTTTTTTTTAGTTTAGGGTTAGGTTTTATTATTTTTTATTTATTTTTTAAGTTTATTTTTTATGTTTATTTTTTTAGTTTTTAGGTTTTATTTAGTTTTTATTTTATTTATTTTAGGTTTAGGTTTTATTTTATTTAAGTTTTTTTATTTTTATTTAAGTTTAGGTTTTTATTTATTTTATTTTAGTTTAGTTTTAATTTTTTATTTTATTTATTTTTTTTTAGGTTTAGGTTTAGGTTTAGTTTATGTTTGTTTTATTTTTTTTTATTTTATTATATTTTAGGTTTTTTTTATTTATTTTATTTTAGGTTTTATTTAGTTTAAGTTTAGGTTTTAAGCCTTTTAGGGTTTAGGGTTTACGGTTTAGGGTTTAGTGTTTATAATTTAGGGTTTAGGGTTTAGGATTTATGGTTTAGGGTTTAGGGTTAACGGTTTAAGGTTTAGGTTTTAAGGTTTAGGGTTAGGGTTTAGGGTTTAGGGTTTTAGGTTTAGTTTAGTGTTTAAAGTTTAGGTTTAGGGTATGGTTTTAGGTAGGTTATTTTAGTTTAGGTTTTTATTTTTTTAATAGAATAAATTCAAATTTAACATTTCTTTCTTTTGATTTCATCAACCAAGTAACACACCAAGTTTTAATTTTAGATAAGATAGATAAATAATGAGCATTAAATTAGTTTAGAGTTTTATTATTAAGATTTTTAGAGAGCATGATCGACCATTCTTTTTTATTATATAGTGATTTCATATATCTCTTGACTATAACTTACATTGCTCCTCAAGCTTTTTATTTTTACCTTCATATCCACTAGTAGGTGATAATGGCTTTTGCCTTATTTTAGATCTAGAATAAGCAGGTTAGGTGATTTTTAGGTTATTCTTAGGTTTTAGGTTTATTAAGTTTTAGGTTTAGGTTTATTTTTAATTATTAGGTTTAGGTTTAGGTTAGGGTTTAGGGTTTAGGTTTTATTTTAGGTTTATTTAGGTTTAGGGTTTAGTTTAGTAGTTTATTTTAGGGTTTTAGTGTTTAGGTTTTTAGGGTTTAGGTTTAGTTTAGGTTTAGGGTTTAGGTTTAGGGTTTAGGTTTATTTAGGTTTAGGATTAGTGTTTAGGTTTATGTTTAGGTTTTAGGTTTAGGTTTAGGTTTAGGTTTAGGTTTAGTTATTTTTTAGGGTTTAGTTTAGGGTTTAGGGTTGGATTATATTTTATTTATTTAGTTTATTTATTTAGGTTTAGTTTATTTAGTTTAATTTATTAATTTAGTTTAATTTTATTTATTTAGTTTAGATTTTTTTATTTATTTTTTAGTTTAGGAGTTTTATAGAGTTATTAGGTTTTTTAGTTTTTTATTTTAGGTTTAAGTTTTTGGTTAGGTTTTAGTTTAGGGTTTTAAGTTTAAGTTTAGGTTTAGGGTTTAGGATAGGGTTTAAGGTTTAGGGTTTTTTTTTTAGGGTTAGTTTAGGGTTTAGGGTTTAGGATTTTTTAGGGTTTAGATTTAGGTTTAGGTTAGTTTAGGTTTAGGGTTAGTTTTTTATTTGGGTTTAGGGTTTAAGGATGATTTAGGGTTTAGGTTTAGGGTTTTTTAAAATTAAATATAGTAGGTTTATTTTGTTTATTTTTATTTATTTTTTGTTTATTTTATTTTTTATTTTATTTATTTTTTTTATTTTATTTATTTATTTTATTTATTTAGTTTAGTTTATTTTAGGTTTATTTATTTTAGTTTAAGTTTTTAATTTAGTTTATTTTTTGGTTTAGGTTTTGGTTTCTATTTATCTTTTACCTTAGTTTTATTTTTATTTTATTATTTAGGTTTAGGTTTTATTTTTTATTTTTAATTTTGGGTTTAGGTTTTATTATATTTTCTTAGGTTTATGTTTAATGTTTTAATTTAATTTTTATTTTTAGGTTTTATTTTTTTTTATTTTGAGTTTAGGTTTATTTTTAGTTTATTTTATTTTATCTCGTTTAGGGTTTAAGTTTAGCTTATTTTAAGTTTAGGTTTAGGTTTTCTTTATAGTTGGTTTATTTTATTTAGGTTTGGTTTATTTTATTTTATTTTACTTTAGGTTTAGATTTTATTTTCATTTTGGGTTTAGGTTTATATTTTATTTATTTTAGGTTTATTTTTGGGTTTGGTTTATTTAGTCTTATTTTATTTTTATTTTACATTTAGTTTTATTTTATTTAGGTTTTTTATTCTTAGGTTTATTTTTTTTAATTTAGTTTAGGTTTTTATTTATTTTATTTTAATTTATTTTTATTAGTTTATTTTATTTTATTTTTAGATTTAGGTTTAGGTTTTAGTTTAGGTTTTTATTTTATTTTATTATTTTATTTTATTTAAGTTTAGGCTTTTTTATTTATTTTATTTTTAGGTTTTAATTAGTTTAGGTTTAGGTTTTTAGGGTTTTAAGGTTTAGGGTTAGTTTAGGGTTTAGGGTTTGCAGTTTAGGGTTTAGCATTTTTAAAATTTAGGGTTAGTTTTTTTTTTTTTTTTGGGAAACCCCATATAGGGAAATTTGCCACAAAAAATGGTTACAAGGTCCTTAAAGGGGATAAACTCACTCTTGCTCAAAGAGCTACAATCACCTAGGAGTAAATCCCTATTTAAGTCCATCCAAAAGCAAGAAAAGAGTTAAGCAAGCAAAAGATACAAATTGAATAACATAGATAAACAAATGAAGGATAAGGGTCAATGTTCGGGATGTGAGAATGCATGACACAATGGAGTAACAGAGAAAAAGGAAAAGCACAAGATTGTAGACATAAAGAAGTTAGAGCGTAAATATAGAGAAAGTGGTAATGAGAGCACTAAATTTTGAGAATGGTAATAAAGAAGTGTGATAGAGGTGGCAGGGCTCACACCAAGTTGGGCAGATTTGAGCATCAAACTTCAGAAGGGTTACATCACAAGAGCTACTACCAAACCAAAAGGAGTGAAATCATCCAGATTATAGCCAACAAACTGTGTAGCGACCATTTGATGAAGATCTGCTGAGCCATAATACACACAAACATAAAAGCTATATAGAGTTGAAAAAGAGAGAAAAACAAGTGGGTAGGGATCACAAAATTATATGTATATCATATTAGCTCCATCATGATAATCCCAACTCAAATGAAAGAGAACCATCAATGTCGTCATCCAGTTTTCAACAGATTTAAAATTAATGAGACAGAAGAGTCACCAGGAAACAAGAAATTCTATTGCAAACTAGCGAGGAAAGACAAGAGCATGGAATTAACCCCATTCCAAACCTAAAGGACAATAATAAATACGTCTTGGTAACATAGTAAGCAATTGGTTATTTCAGAAAAGGATAACCAAATGTAAGTAATCGGCTTAACAACCTCCATATTTCAGAATTAAGAAAGCAGTAATTATAAAGGGAAACAACAAACCCCAATCCTAAATTACCATAGGAAATGGGAATACAGCAACAGATAAGAAGAGATAGGTAAAGGGTAGCTCCCCACCACAAACAGCTCCAATAAGAGACAATCATAGATAACACCATAGGATCGACTTGCTTATCATCCTCAATAATCCAGTTACCAATAGTAAAAGAATGTAAGAAGGTAATGCTCTTAACAACCTCCTTCATTCAGAAATTAAAAGCAACAAATATAAAGGGAAGCAACATATCCCAAGCCCAAATAACCACAGGAAATGGGAGTATAGTAGCAGGTATGAAGAATCAGGTAAGGGGTTGATCCCCGCCACAAACAACTTAAATAAGTGGTAATCAGAGATAATACAATAGAAGCATTTTGATTATCATTAAACTCAATCCAGTTTAATAGATGATAGTAATATCCGGTATAAATCCATCCATTGAGATTAAGCGGTGCAAAGATTAAAATCAAGAGAGGCAAAAGCATAATCACAATGATGCACAAATCTAGCATAACCAAGAGGGAAAAATAGCAGATGAAGTTAGTTGCACCCATATGTTAACAACAAAACCAAAAGCCAATAACGAATGCAGAAACATCCAACAACCATAAAACAACTCAAGATAAAGGACCCGAAATCAAAGGCCAACCAAATAAGCAATAATGCAATTATTACCCACTATATAAAACTGTTAGAAGGCGGATAAGTAGAATGGCAAGGTGTTCAAAAGATGATAAATGTCCCTCAGTGTAAAGATAATAGTTGGCGGTAAACAGATCCTCTATTAAAAGCAAGCATTAAGAGTCCAATCACAAAGGGATAAAATAAATAACATCAAAAAAACGTTACAGATGGACCGAAGCGGACAAAGATTCGATGATCGGCAACAAGATATTAAATAGCGACAAGTTGGCCAAAAAAATCAAAAATAAATTACAAAAGTTAATTTCGGATAGATAGGGAATCTTGGCCAAGACTAGAGTGGAAAAATAGCAAAGTGAAACCAAACATGCCGATGGACAAAAAGAAGTCAAAAAAATCAAAAGACCAAGAATACCAACAATCAAAAGATAACATGTTGGATAAAGGACCCAAAATCCAAAAGCCAGTGGAGAAAATAGAAATTAAAGCACCCATCATATAAAACTCCAATAAAAAACAAAGTAGAGATAGAGACAAAAGGGGTTAGAAGATAAGAAAAAACCCTTCCGAGAAAGGGGTGATCAGCATGAAGCTAACCCACAATCTCATGGAAAGTATCGAAACCAATAAGAAAGTCCAAACCAAGAGATAACAAAAAGCAAGAAAAATAGCCTCTCGCCTATCAAGTAGGAGAAAAGAGGTTAGCCAAACCAATCAACAAAACAACCCCAAAAGGACCTTACAGAATAGGAAAGACAACCCCAGTAGCAAAAGGAATCAATGAGAAAGCCAACATCCAAGAGAATAAATAGCAAGTTGGCCAAAATCAATGCATTGCAAATAGACAAAATGAGGGTAGCCAAAGCAAAAACAACAACTCAAAAGCAACGAAAAGCACCTCAACAAGCAAGACAACCCAATAGTTTGTAACAAGGATTCAATGTTCTAGGTAATCACAACCAAGATAAAAAAATAGCAAGTTGGCCATAAAACCTACCATTGCAAATAGACAATACAAGATAAGTCCGAAAGATAGGAAATGATCAGAAAGCTATGAAAAGTGGTGATCGCCAATTGCTAACAAATAAAACAAGCAACAAAGCAAAAGTCGATCCATTCAATAACCTCAAAAGTCCAAAAGAACAAGACAATAAAACCCAAGCATATGCTAAATTCCAATTAGATAGTTGGATAATCACAAAGATGTGCCCAAATTTAATAGAGCCACAGGGAAAGGACAACAAATGAGTTGATCAATAGAGCAAAAAAGAAGTTCAGAGAACAACAGCAACAAATAGCCAAAAACCATAAGGTTAACCTTCAAAGAGATCTTAATAATAATAATAGAAATTCCATGTCTTTCCTTACAGTTAGGAAAGAGGAGGTAAGCATACAACAAACCAACCAAAAAGAGTAGTAATTAAAACATCAGGAGAGATATTGCATCCAACATAAAGTACACCAACAAGTAACATAGGTACAATATAGATTACTAAGTCATCTTTGATATACATCCAAACACAAAATATTATGCCAACAGTTAATCCCACAGTATCAATAATATTGGAAGTCCAGAGATAATTCTAATCCTGCAGAGAAGGAGTTATAAATGCAAGGCTAGTGCAAGATCTCTCCTTACAGGATGTGGATATAAGGATATGAAACATAGTAGAACAACCATAATAAGGAGATGAATATCTAAAATAGCTATAAAGATATACGAGGTATAACATTAAACATTGAGGCAAGGATCCCATAATATAATTCCGGATAGAAATCTATCCTGTTGATCAAAAGAGTACAACAACGACAAAATAAAGCATTAAATAATATATCTCCTTGCAACAAGCATTCCGACATTGTGAGAAACCCCAATCAAGGTTGGGGTAAGTAAACCAAATAATAGCATGTCACACAACTCAGAAATGGCCAACAAGGAGTAAAAGGATGATGCATCAGCAAATTCCAAAGGAACAACAACACCTTATCATTGAAAGTAGTAGAAATTGGAAGGCCCCAATTAGAATTAATACAATTAAACCAACAACACTTGCCACAGAAATCAGCAGAAAAACACTAAGGGATATCCGGATGAAGCATCAGCAAATACCAAGAAAATAATAACACTGAATAGAAATTGATCAGCGGTTAAAGGGAATTGACAATTAAGCAGAGGTTAGATTACTTTCTGAGATAAGGGAGCCCAGTATTGTCCAGATTAACCAAGCCAATCAAATGTTTAGGAAGAGTAAGTTGATCAAAGAAGTTTATACCATCCAATTTAGCACCTAGATTGGCAAGGTAATCAGCACATGCATTACCCTCATGCCATACATGAGTGATTCTAAAATTAAGTTGGGCAAGGAGAGCTCTAGTTTGCTTGACAAGGTAGTACAATTCAATGTTGCTCATTTTGGTAGAAGTCAAAAGATCAATCAGCAGGATGACATCCACCTCAATCCAAATATTGAGCCCACCATTTTGAAAGAAAATCTAGAGAGTTTTGTACACGGCCATAAGCTTAGAAAATGGAACAAAGCAAGAAGCAAGGGGGTAGGCAAAAGCACATAGGACTTTACCATTAAGATTTCTAAAAAATGCCGCACTGAACTTTATGAGAGCGAGCCATCGGTGTTAATTTTAATAGTATTATGAGGTTTTACCCAATAGACAATCTTGTCATTTTTATAGTAGGGTTGATCCGGCAAGTTAAAACCTAGTTTATTTCCACAAATTTACAACATTTGAATTGTTTGTAGTTAATGAGATTGGCATTGAACATGTCTCAAATTTTGTTTTTAATTCTAGCAATTATCCTCATTTGATTCATAGGGATCCCACGATGTTAAGCATCATTTCTGTCCATCCATATGAACCAAATAAGAGTGATAGCAGTTATGACTTTAATGTGACCTTTAATAGTGTTGTCAAAATAAACTTCAAGAAGTTGATATAAAGTTAAGGAGCCATTAAAAATGACAATGTTAAAGAGGTCATCATACCAAATCCAAAGTTTAGAAGCAATGGCCCCGTTAACAAAAACATGGTTCATATTCGCAATGTGAAAGCAGCATTTGCAATTTGAAGGTAATTGAAAGCCTTTACCCCACAATAAGGAATCAACAAGGATGAAGTTTTTCAAAATACAGCAAGTAAGAACATAATAGAAAGTAGGGATAGTGTTATTCCATAGTTTGAGAAACACATTGGAAGAATCATGAGTTTCTTTAATGTGACTCCAAACATTTTTAAAGTTGAAATCACCATTATGTGAGAGCTTAAAAAGGATCTAGTCTTGATTGGTAAGAATGATATGAATAGTAGTAGGCTTGTTTAATAGAAAGGAAGGAATATAATCAATAAGCTTACTATTGTTCCACATATTATTCTACCAGAAAGATTTCACTTTAATAGCGGTAATGGAATGGGTGGAAAGTAAGTCATCAATGGACCCACATCCAGTCCAGTTATCTTGCCAAAAGAAGGAGGAGCTAGAATTAATCCCCCATAAAATTAAGGATTCTGCATCCCATTTGACGGAACAAAGTCTTTTCCAAACAGGAGAGTCTCCTACTTTATAGGGACAAAAGAGGGGTGCTTACCTATTTAGCATCATGAAATTAGCCCAAAGACTATTGTTACTCTAAAATTCACCAAAGTTTATAGGAAAAGCAATGATAGCTTCTTTGATTGTCTTACATCCAAGGCCACCCGTAGGGTGCCACAACTTTTAAACCAAGAGGTCCCGGTGCATTCTTTTAGAGTTATTAGAGCCCCAAAAATTTGTTATGAGGCTCAATTACATTAATGATAGAAATGGTTGGCACAATGGTTTGGAGGAGATATAAAGGCATGGAGTTAAGAGTGCTCTTAATCAAAGTGAGCCTACCACCGAAAGAGAGTAAATGGAATTCTCAAATAGAAATTTTATTAGATATTTTTTGGATGAGATCATCAGAAAGATGAGATCTTTTCTGACTTTTAAGAAGCAGAGCCCCAAGATAATTAATGGGAAGTTGATGTTGCTAAAAATTAGTAATTCTCAAGATTTGATTGATCCTATTAGAAGGGATTTTAGAGGAAGGAATGAAACAACATTTCCCTTCATTAAGAAAGAGACACTTTTGTTGCCAAATTTATTTAAATAGTTTTAATGTGAGAATAGAGGCATTGCAAAAGATTATAAAGTCATTAAAACTAAGATGAGAGAGACAGAAGACCACCTTTAATTTTAAAAAACATGGAAGGATTTTTTGTAGAAAGATCATTCAGCTCCTCGAAAGATATTCAATAGCAATAATAAAGAGAGTGTGAAAGGGGTCTCCTTGTCTCAAACCATGCCGAAGTAAAGAAACCAAGGGACTCACCATTCATGAAAATAGAGAACAAACATTGGTAATACATTTTGATGAGGATGAAATTATCGAAAACCCAAACAAATGGAAAATTTGAAAGAGGAAATCCCAAGAGAGGTTATCAAAAGCTTTAGAGATGTCCAGTTTGAAGAGGATGTTGCCACCTCTAGGAACATCAAGGTCATGAACGCTCTTGGGCTAGAAGGATATTGTTGGATATAGCTCTACTTTTAACAAATCAGTTTGGTTGGAGAAATAATTTTGGGAGCAGCGGACTTATTCTATTATTAATTAATTTAGCATGAGTTTTGAAAGAAGGTGCAAAGGCGATAGGTCTAAAATCTCCCAAGTATGATTATTAGTTTTGGGAATGAGAATAATGAAAGTGCTAGAAAAGTATCTAGGTAAAGAGTTGCCATCAAAGAAATCAACAACAGCATCAATAAGGTCAGACTTAATAATAGGCCAACAATGCTGAAAGAAATGAGTCGTGTAGCTATCAGGGCCAGCAACAGCATCAGTGTTCATGCTATTGAGAGTACTATTAATCTCGGTTTTCGTAGGATGCAAAGTGAGTAAATGGTTTTCATCGTTAGTAATCATAGAGGAGAACAGGTAAGTGTTGGAGAGGGGTTCTAAGTTAGGGTTGTTGTTTAATAAATTTTAAAAATGTTGAATGACAGAATCAATAATTTCATTATTATCTGTGATCCAGCTACCGTTAATATTTTTGATTTTTTGAATAGAGTTTAAGGCTTTCCTTTTTTTGAAAAAAGCATGGAAATACCTTATATTTGTCACCATCGACAATATATTTGCTAGCGCCTTTTGCCAATAGGTTTCTCCATATTTTGATAATTAATCAAGTTATCTTTAGTAGTGTTCAACTCATCAAGCTTACTAGGGTCAGTTATCACAGCATCTTCAAGGGAGCAAACTAATTGTTCCATATTTTTTAGATTGGCAAAAAGATTTTTAAAATGGTGCTTGTTCCACCAATTTAGGTTTTATTTTAGTCTTTTAAGCTTAGCCAAAGCGAATCATGCCTTTAAAATTGTTGAATAGGGCCATCCAATTAGTGGAAACAACATTAAAGAAATCACTATATTGAGTCCACATATTTTGGAATCTAAAAGTGGAAGAAGTTTTGGAGATCAATAGCGGAGCATGGTCGACAAAGTTACGCTCAAATGTTCAAAAGTGAGGGCCATTGATTGATCCAAAGGGAATTAAAGAGGGTCCTATCAAGCCGCTGCCAGAGTCTAGAGTTATGCCACGTATAGTCAAAGAAAAACCAATATCAATCAGATTGCAATCGAGAATCATATTAGAAAAATCTTCCATGGAGTGGATGTTAGGAGAGCAACCTCCCCTTCTTTCTGAGGAAGTGATAATAGTGTTGAAATCACCCCCAACCAACCAGGGTTTATTGATCGAGGAGGAGAAAGTTCTTAATTGATCTAAAAGGATGTTCCTACCATCTCTATTATAAGTTGCATAGATAAAGGAACCAAGAGCAAAAAATTCACCCAATGAGATTAGAACATTAACCAATTGTTGGAGATCATCAAGGATAGAAATGTTGATTAAATTATTCCAAAAATACCAAATTTTATTACTAATATTATAAAAGAAATTTTGAAAGTCTAGTTTTCTAGCAACATGGGTAATCTTAGAAGAGTGAATGAATGGCTCAATAACAACAAGTAAGGCTATGTTATGAGTACGACAAAGGCTTCTAATACGATTGTGGATAATAAGAGTCCCAATACCCCCAAACATTCTAAATAAGAAAATTGATCATAATAATTTGAAAGAAAGAAGAGAAAGATAAGAAAAATGAAAAATAAGAAGAAGAAAAATATGAAACAATTATTTATGGGAAGTTAGAGAAGATCAGTGGTTCTAGTGGAGCTATTAGTGAACATTCTAGCTTTAAGATTTTTTTTTTAAGATCAGTTTGAAAAGGCCTATCTATGTCCAAAGTATCTCCATCTAAAGAGAGTGAGTTGTGATATTGAATAGGAGTATTTGTCAAAGCATTCTAATGGTGATTTCCTTCTTGATTAGAGTTAGGTTGAGAAATAGGGTTATGTGTATCACTCAGGGTAATAGAAGGAGAGGTTGTGGCACCATTAATAGCACAAAATTCATTTTCATTTCCATAAGTACTATTCAGATTTTGATCTGTCACCAAATTATCAAAATTTTTTAGAATAATTCCATAATTATTTTTGAGATTTTGATCCAACTTGAGGTTCCCATTCAAATCACCATTATGATTCATATGAGTCAAGGGATTGTCTTGAGATGCCAAGTTATTACAAGTAGAAGCAATGTTAGGTAAGTTATCATTAGTTTCCTTACAAACCTCAATATCATTATTTTTATCAAGCTCAGATTGTTCTCCAATAGGCAAATCTGTAGGTAATAGGAGAGGGGTAGGAGGGTGAGTTCCATTTTGAGTAACTTTAGGCACATAAGTAAACTTATTGTTTTTCATTTTGTTAGAGGGATTAGGATTAGGCAATTTTTTTTTAGATTATAGAAAGCTTTGAGATGATCATGATGGATCTTACAATGTGTGCAAAATATAGGGAAATTTTCAAATTCTAATTTTTGATTATACCCAAATTTTTTCAAATCGATCCAAACTTCTTTAGGGTACTTTTTGGTAATATCAATCTCAACCCAAATACGAGCAATTGATGGTCGTGATCTCATGGGTAGCTTGATCTATTTGAAGGGCCTACCAAGAGAGCCCCAACCAAATAGGACTTGATGGGTAACGTAATGTATCCTCATGTTTGGAAAAGCTAGCCATAAAGGAACAATTGGGGATTCCTCTTTGACATCAAATAGAGGAGACCATTTCAAAACCTCATTTAATAATTGTACACAAGTAAGAGTGATGAGCAAAGACTCTTGAGTAGTCTAAATCATTAGATAGTTGAATAAGGATATGTCTAGGATCAATCGTCAAATAGTAAATACAGAGCTTTAGGCTATGAAAGAAGGATCGGATATTTCAAGAGTTGGATGAAAATTTACCAACTAATGAAAATTCAAAGGGCCTGACTTTTCCACATCAAGATCCGAGCACATTACGGTAGGCATTCCGGAAAGAAGTTGAGATTAAATTTGAAGCATTAGAGAAAGTGTTCTTAACCGGCATCCTTGAAGGACTTAATAGTAAACCTTTATGCTTGAGTCGGTCGATATTACCATGAAAATCGAAAGCCTTAAAACGCTCAAGTTTGAAGAGCTCTACAAAATCAATGCTTCCACCATTATAAGATCAAGAGAAACTAATATAAGCGGCCAACTGAGAGTAGAAATCTAGAATGAATGATCGAGAATGGTCGAAACATGCAAAAAAAGGAAAGGAAGAGAATCATGAGAGAGACCGTAGAGCGGGGAGCAATTTTTTTCCAATATGGTTTAGGGTTTAGGGTTTTAGGGTTTAGTGTTTAAGGTTTAGGGTTTAGGGTTAGGGTTAGGATTTAGGGACTAGGGTTTAGGGTTTACAGTTTAGGGTTTAGGTTTGAAGGTCAGTATAGGGTTTCGACTTTAAGGTTTAAGGTTTAGAGCTTTTTATGGTTTAGGATTTACAGTTTAGGGTTTAGGGTTTAGGTTTTAGTTTAGCGTTTAAGGTTTTTGATTTTTTTAACATAGAATAAATTCATATTCAACATTTCTTCTTTTGAATTTGTCAACCAAGTTTTAGTTTTCTAAGACATAGCGATGACATAGATAAAAATTATGCATAGCAAATAAAGCCTTTGACTAGAACCATCTATGACATAGTTCCATAAATAGTAGATGAATCAATTTAATTTCTCTAGTTTCCATCAGAACTATCCGACCTCTTAGATAAACAATCATATTAGATCTCTCCCTCCACCATGGTTGTAACCTAGCTTCTCCCACCTCCATTATTTTTTTTCATCCATCTAGCACCTCAGTCCCCACCATTGTGATTTTTTTTGCCTTTTTAAATGTGCCTAGTTTATGATGTTTACCATCAAGATTTTACACATTATTAGAGATTTAGGTTTAGTTTTATTAGGTTTTAGGGTTTAGGATTTTTTTTTAATTTATTTAGTTACTTTAGGTTCAAGTTTAAGGTTTCAGGTTTAGAATTTAGGGCTTAAGGTTAGGCTTAGGGTTTAGGGTTTAAGGTTTAGGGTTTTAGGGTTTATGCATTTAGGGTTTAGTGTTTAGGGTTAGGGTTTAGGGTTTAGGGTTTAGGGTTTTCTAGGTTTTAAGGTTTAGGGTTGTAGCTTTAGAGTTTAGGGTTTAGGATTTAGGTTTTTTTTTAATTAGTAGGTTTATTTAGTTTATGTTTTTTAGTTTTCTATTTAGGTTTATTTTTATTTTTATTTAGTTTAGTTTATTTATTTTAGGTTTATTTATTTTTGTTGAGGTTTTTATTTTATTTTATTTTCTAGGTTTTATTTTAGTTTTTATTTTTTTATTTTATTTTATTTTTAAGTTTAGCTTTAGGTTTAAGTTTAGGTTTTAGTTTAGGTTTTTTTTTTATTTAATTTATTAGGTTTAGGTTTATTTAGTTTTTTATTTTATTTAGAGTTTAGTTTAGGTTTTAGATTTTTAGGGTTTAGGGTTTAGGGTTCAAGGTTTAGGGTTTAGGGTTTAAGGTTTAGGGTTTGGGGTTTAAGGTTTAGGGTTTAGGGTTTAAGGTTACAGGTTTTAGGGCTTAGGGTTTAGGTTTTAGGGTTTAGGGTTTAGGATTTAGGGTTTAGTGTTTAAGGTTTAAGGATTAGGGTTTAGGGTTTAGGGTTTAGGATTTATAGTTTAGGGTTTTTAGGTTTAGGGTTTAGGGTTCACGATTTAGGGTTTTGTGTTTATTTTTTTGGGTTTAGGGTTATTTTTATTTTTTATTTTTTATTTTTGAATGATTTAGGTTTTAGGTTAGTTTGAGGTTTATGATTAGTTTTAGGGTTAGTTTAAGGTTTAGGGTAGGGTATAGCTTTCTTTAGGGTTTAGGTTTAGGTTTTGTTTTGGTTTTAGTTTAAAGTTTAGGGTTAAGGGTTTTAGGGTTTATGGTTTAGGGTTTAGGGTTTAATGTTTTTCTAAAATTAAGTAAATCTCTAAGTTTAGGAATATTTAGTATATTTAGTTCATTTTTTATTTATTTTTGTTTACTTTATTTTTTATTTTTATTTAGGTTAACTTTTTTTAATTTAGTTTTAAAAATAAAGGGTTTAGGGTTTTTCAGGGTTTAGGTTTTAGGGTTTAGGGTTTAGGGTTGTATGTTTAGGGTTGTAGGTTTAGGGTTTAAGATTTAAGGATTTAAAAAAAAAATTAAGCAAACCGATATGTTTATGTTTATTTAGTATATTTAGTTTATTTTATATTTATTTTTTTTACTTTATTTTCTATTTTTATTTAGGTTTATTTTTTATTTTTATTTATTCTAATTTAGTTATTTTTGGTTTATTTATTTTTGTTTAGGTTTTTTATTTTAGTTTATTTTTTAGGGTTAGTTTTTAGTTTAGTTTATTTTTTAGTTTAGGGTTTAGGTTTTATTTATTATTTATTTTTAGGTTTATTTTTTAGGTTCAGATTTTTATTTAGTTTTTATTTTATTTTATTTTATTTTATTATATGTTTACTTTTTTTATTTTATGTTTAGTTTTTATTTTATTTATGTTTTTTAGTTTTAGGTTTATTTTAATTTTTAGTTTAGTTTAGGTTTTTATTTATTTTATTTTAGTTTAATTTTTATTTATTATTTTATTTTATTTTCAGGCTTAGCTTTAGGTTTAGGTTTTGGCTTTAGTTTTGGTTTTAGTTTTGTTTTTATTTTATTTTGTTTTATTTAGGTTTGAGTTTTTTTATTTATTTTATTTTTTTAGGTTTATTTAGTTTAGGTTTTTGGTTTTAAGTTTTAGGGTTTATTTAGGGTTTAGGGTTTAGAGTTTAAGTTTTAGGGTTTAGGGTTTAGGTTATGGTTTAGTTTATGGTTTAGGGTTTAGGGTTTTCGAGTTTAGGGTTTAGGATTTAGTGTTTAGGGTTTAGTGTTTAGGGTTGTAGGTTTAGGGTTCAGGGTTTAGGGTCAAGATTTTTTTATTTTTTTATTTTTAATTTCAGATTTAGGATTTAGGGTTTATGGTTAGTTTTAGGGTTAATTTCAGGTTTAGAATTTAAGGTATATGGGTTAGGCTATTGGCTTTAGGGTTTTTAGTGTTTAGTGTTTAGGGTTCAGGGTTAGTTTAGAGTTTAGGGTTTAGGATTTAGGCTTTTTTTAAAAATTAAGTAAACCGATTGGTTTAGGTATATTTAGTTTATTTTTCATTTATTTGAGTTTATTTTATTTAGGTATATTTTTAATTTTTCTTTAGTTTAGTTTATTTAATTTATTTTTATTTATTTTAGTTAAAGTTTTTTATTTTAGTTTATTTTTTAGGTTTAGGTTATTTATTAGTTGAATTTCTTTTTGCGTTTATGTTTTATTTTTTATTTTTAGGCTTTTGGTTTATGTTTTTATTTTATTATTTGTTAGGTTTAGGTTTTAGGTTTTTATTTTAGGTTTATTTTAGGTTTTATTTTTTAATTTAGGTTTAGGTTTATTTTTATTTTATTTTATTTTATTTAGTTTAGGTTTAGGTTTAGGTTTAGGTTTTATTTATTTTAGATTTGTTTATTTTAGTTTAGGTTTAAGTTTATTTTGTTTACTTTTTTATTTTAGGTTTAGGCTTTTTTTAATTTAGGTTCATTTTTTAGGTTTAGGTTTTTATTTAGTTTATATTTTATTATATTCTAAGTTTATATTATTTTAACATTTAGTTTTTATTTTATTTATGTATTTTATTCTTAGGTTTCAATTATTTTTAGTATAGTTTAAGTTTTTATTTAACTTATTTTAGTTTATTTTTACTATTTCATTTTATTTTATTTTTAGGTTTAGGTTTAGATTTTAGTTTAGATTTTAATTTTATTTTATTTCCATATTTTATTTAGGTTTATATTTTTATTTATTTTATTTTTAGGTTTTATTTAGATTAGATTTAGGTTTTTAGGTTTTAGGGTTTAAGGTTTAGGGTTTAGGGTTTAGGGTTTAATGTTAGGGTTAGTCTTTTAGGATTAGGGTTAGGGTTTAAGGTTTAGGGTTAGGGTTTAGGTTTAGGGTTTGGATTAGTGTTTCTTTAGGGTTTAGGGTTTAGGGTTTAGGGTTTTAGGGTTTAGGGTTTATGGTTACTTTGGGTTTTAGGTTGGTTTAGGGTTTAGGGTTTAAGGTTTAGGGTTTATACTTTAAGTTTAGGGTTTTAGGGTTTATAGTTTAGGTTGGTTTATGGTTTAAACTTTAGGATTTTAGAGTTTAGGGTTTAGTTTAGGGCAGGGTTGAGTCCTGATTTAGGGTTTATAGTTTTAGGTTTAGGGTTTTAGGTTTAAGTTTAGGGTTTAGGTTTAGGTTTAAGTTGTAAATAGGTTTAGGTTAGTTTTGGTTTAGGGTTTTGGGTTTTAGTAGGTTTAGTTTATTTTGTTTATTTTAGTTTATTCATTTTATTTTTATTTAGGTTTATATTTTATTTTATTTAATTTATTTTATTTATTTAAGGTTTTAGATTATTTTGTTTAGGTTTTGGTTTATATTTATTTTAGTTTAATTTTATTTATATTTTATTTTTTTTAGGTTTAGGTTTTAATCATTAGGTGTAGGTTTTATTTTCTTTTTTTAGGTTTAGGTTTTATGTTTTCATTTTAGGTTCATTTTAGGTTTTTTATTTTTAGTTTAGGTATAAGTTTATTTTAGTTTATTATATTTTATTTCATTTAGGTTTTATCTTTATTTTAGGTTTAGGTTTAGATTTTATTTATTTTAGTTTAGGTTTGGTTTATTTTATTTTGTTCATTTTAAGTTTAGATTTATTTTTTAGTTTAGGGTTTCAGATTTATTTTTTATTTACTTTTAAATTTATTTAGGTTTAGGTTTTATTTAGTTTTATTTTATTTTATTTTAGGTTTATTTTATTTTTACGTTTAATTATAATTTTATTTCGTTTTATTTTCAGTTTATTTTATATTTTTAGTTTAGTTTAGGTTTTTATTTATTTTAATTGAGTTTAGTTTTTATTATTTATTTTAATTTATTTTTAGGTTTAGGTTTAGGTTTATATTTTAATTAGGTTTTTATTTTATTTTATTATATTTTATTTTATTTATGTTTAGTTTTTTAGTTTATTTTATTTTTAGGTTTTATTTAGTTTAGGTTTTAGGTATTTAGGTGTTTAGGTTTTAGGGTTTACGGTTTAAGGTTTAAGGTTTAGAGTTTTTAGGGTTTAGGGTTTAGAGTTTAGGGTTTAGGGTTTGCTTAGGATTTATCATTAGTTAATGGTTTAGGGTTTAAGGTTTAGGCTTTAGGGTTTAGGATTTATAGGGTTTAGGATTTAGGGCAGTTTAGGGTTTAAGGTTTAGGGATTTAGGCTTTAAGGTTTAGGGTTTTTTCTAAATTAAGTAAACCTGTAGCCTTTTCTTTATTTAGTTTATCTTTTATTTATCTTAGTTTATTTTATTTTATTTTTTATTTAGTATAGTTTATTTATTTTAATTAAAGTTTTTTATTTTACTTTAGTTTATGTTTTTAAAAGATTAGATTTATGTTTATTTTTAGTTTACTTTTATTTTTGTTTTATTTTTTAGGTTTAGGTTTTATTTTTTATTTTTAGATTTAGGCTTTTATTTTCTCTTTTTAGGTTAAGGTTTTACGTTTCCATTTTAGGTTCATTTCTAGGATTTATTTTTTAGTTGAGGCATAGGTTTATTTTAATTTAATTTATTTTAGTTTAGGGTTTATGTTTAGTTTATTTTAGGTTTAGGTTTAGGTTTTATTTTAATTTAGGTTTATTTTATTTTATTTATTTTGGATTTAGGTTTTAGTTTAAGGTTTAGTGTTTAATATTTATTTTAAGTTTAATTTTAGGTTTAGGTTATTGTATTTTTATTTTATTTTAGGTTTATTTTATTTTTTATTTTACATTTTTTTTATTTTATTTAGGTTTTATTTTAGGTATATTTTAAGTTTAATTTAGGATTTACTTTATTTGAGTTTAGTTTTAAAAAGTTTAGGTTTAGGTTTAAGTTTTAATTTGGGTTTTATTTTATTTAAGTTTAGGTTTTATTTATTTTATTTTAGGTTTTAGCTAAGTTTAGGTTTTAATAGGTTTAGGGTTTAGGTTTAGGGAAAACTTTAATGGTTAGTTGAGAGCAGGTTGGATTAAGTTTGGGGCCCTTTGCCTTTAGGGTTTTATGGTTTAGGTTTAGTGTTTAGGGTTGGATAAGGTTTAAGGTTTAGTTTATAAGGTTTAGGGTTTAGAGTTTAAGGTTTAGGGTTGGGGTTAGGAGATTTAGGTATAGGGTTTATAATTGGTTGAGGTTTAGGCTAGTTTAGTGTTTAGCTTAGGATTAGGGTTTAGTGTTTGGGTGGGTTTAGGGTTTTTTAGTGTTTAGGGTCTATTTAGTTTAGGGTTTAGGGTTTAGGGTTTAGGGTTTGGTGTTTAGGGTTTAGGCTTTAGGATTCAGGGTTTTTAGGGTTTAAGGTTTAGATGGAAACCCCATAGGAGAAATTTTTATCACAAAAGGGTTACAAGTTCCTTAAAGGATAAACTCCACTATTGCTCAAAGTTATAATCAACCTAGAGTAAATCTCTATCTAAATACAACCAAAAGAAAAATAAAAGAGTGAAAGCAAAAGATACAAATTGATTAACAAGATAAGCCAATGGAAGATAAGAGCCAAAGCTCTTGATGAGAAAGATGACACTATGAAGCAAACCTACAAGAGAACAAGAGAATTGCACAGAAATTGTAGAAAAAAGAATTACATAAGGTATCTGACAGTGAAAAATGAAAGCGGATAAAGCGAAAAAGATTATAAGGAGTGTGGTAGAAGGCTCAATCCAACAAGTTGAGGCAAATTCAAATATAAGCATCCTTACATTAGCAGAAGGGTTACATTACAAGAGCTACTACCAACCAAAAAGGAGTGAAATCATCACAGCCATCATAGGGACAAACTGTAGAAACCATTTGTTGAAAGTCTATTGAGCCTTAGTACCTGCAAACCTAAGCAAAGCCCTATACTGAATAGAAAAGAAAGCAACAAAGAGCAGAATGGGTAAGGTGGTCCCATGCAGAGTAAATGTCATCATATTAGGCACCATGTCATGAGAATCCCAACACAAATGAAAGTGATTCATCATTGTCAGGTCTACCATATTTTAAGCGGGTCCAAGGGTTTAATTAGATCAATGAAGACCCGAAAAAAAAAAAAAGGCCAGGGAGGTAAGAAGCATAAAGACCAATAGAAAGACCTCGAAATCCGAAGGCAAATAAAATAGCATGGAATTAACCCAATCCCAAACATATGGGATAAATATTAAACTAAGAGTCTTGGTTAACAGCCAAATAAATAGTCCAGGGATATACCACAGAAAAAGAAGTGCAATGAAAGAAAGTAATGCAGAAGTTAACAACCTCCTGTTACATAAGTTACAGAAGTTAGTAACCAGCAAGTGAAAGGCAAGACATTATATCCCAAGCCCAAATTACCACAAGAATTGCAAAAGTCTATCAGAGAGGAGATGGGAATGCGGCGATTAGATGAACCATAAGGCACATGTAATCACCCACCAAACAACTCAAGTAAAGAAAATTAGAGAGACAATCCAGTCGACTGGCGAGCAAAACTCGATCCAGTTACTACAACCAAGACGGTAATAATAGCAAGTAGCCATAAATCCACCATTGAGTAAACAATGCATAGGTTAAAATCAAATTAGGCAAAAGCATAATCTCGGTGATTTGCACAAATCTAAGAACCAAGAGGAAGAAAACGATCGGGTTAGTAGCTCTCACACATCGTAATCGATTTACAATTAGCAAAACATACAAAAAATGACAAACACAAGGCGACTGGACAGGACCCAAAGTCCAAATAATGAACAACAATATAATTATTGCACCCACCATATGATAAGCGATTGGAGATGCAAACAAAATGGGTTCAAAGATAATCAACATGAAAGTAAAAGAGAGAAGAGAGGTAGCCTTAAAAATCTGAAAGAAACCATAAAAAAGACCATAAGAGAGATAAAAATAACCAAAAATTACTTTCTCATGGTTGAAGATGGTTATCAAATCAATAAACAAAACAACACCCCACGAGCATGTTAGATAGCCCTAGTAGCAGCTTGCTGGGCATAAAACCTAATGATCCAGTTTAGCCAACATGTAAGAAAGGAAAAAACATCAAGTTGACCATAAAACCACCCATTCAAAATAGATAATGCATAACATAAATTCTAGGTAGATAATGAAGTGGTCTAGCCAAGTCTAGCTGAACCAAGATGGAAAAATAGCAGCAGTTTAGATAGGCCTCAAACATGTGATGATCAAGCTGACCCTCTTGCAAACTACAATAAGCGAGAAAAGAAAAACCACCATGCAAAACCTCAAAAGCCGGTGATAAGATCCCAAAACCCGAAGCCTTGTTGAGCATTAATCCGGTTTAGCCAACAACCAAGACGGAATACCAACAAGGCTAAAATCCACCCATTCAAAGTAACAGGTGCATAGGTTAATATCCAATTAGGCAAGAGCATAATCACGTGATCACATTCTAATTGAGAACCAATAGGAAAAAATAAGATTAAGTAGACTTCAAACATCGGTGATCATTTGTACAGTTGCAAACAACAAAAATAGTGGGGCAACAAATAGGACGTAATTCTAAACCTGTAGAAACAATCAGAAAAACAACAAGCAATAAATAGCCTCCAGCCATAAAGGAAGCCTGCTGGATAATGGACCCAATAATCCAATAGCCAACAAATAAAACAGCACTACATTTATTACACCAACCATAGGATAAGCCAAAAAAGAGCAGTGGGGCAACATAGCCATAGAAAGGGTTCAAAAGTAAGCCATTAATGAAATCCTTCAAGACAAAGGAGAGCAGGTTAGCAGCTGAACTACTATCCTAAATAAAAAATTGACTAAAAAGAAATCATTAAGTATGTCCAATCTTGCAAAGAGACAATAATAATAACAAGGGTATTGCAGTTTCTCTCCTTACAGGTTGGGGAGATGAGGTTAGCAAATACAATCAGCAAAGCAACCCCAAGAGCAGCCTGCAGGACAAATGGTCCAAAAATCCAACAACCAGCAATTAAAACATCAAAACAGATATTGCACCCACCATAAGAAAATCCAGTAAAAAATAATGTTACAACATCAATTATAAAGTGGTCCAAAGGAAAGCCATCTTTAAGATCCATCAAGACACATAATATCAGGCCAGTAGCTAGTCCCATAGCATCATAATAACATTGGATGGAAATCTAATTCCAATCCTGTAGAAAAGAAGTTATAATAGCAAAGATATTGCAATTTCTCTCCTTACAGGTTGTGGAGGTAAGGTTATGGAACATAGGAGGGGCCACAACCATAATAAGGAGAAGAATAATAGATAAATTAGGGCTAGCCATAAGGGTATATAGAAGTATAGCATTTAAACATTGAGGCAAGTGCCCCAAAATATAATTCCAGAAAGAGGAAAGGAGGAAGAACACGCTTTAATCATAAAATGAGAAACAAAAATAGTAGGATCCATAATCAAAATATTGATGGCAAGAATTATCACTGATCAAAAAATAAAGCAGAAATAAAGCATAAAGTACATCTCTCCAACAAGCAGAAACACCTTACCAATAAAAGTGGAAAAGAGAAGCAGTGGGATTTAAGGTTGGGAGAGTTAAACCAATATGCAGGAGATCAACAAATAAGAAAGGGTATCAAGATGCATCAGCAAATTCTAAATGAACATCAACACATTAACAATACGAACAGCAGAAGCAGTAAGTACCCAATTAAAGCTAGGGTAATTAAACCAATAGCAAGGGATATCATGATGATGCATCAACAAATTCCCAAGAAACAACAACACTAAATAGAAAATGATCATGCATTTGATCAGGTAATATAGCAGATCAATCCAAAGGTTGGATTAATTTCTAAGATAAGGAGTCGATATTGCCATTCACCAATCCATAAATGTTTAGGAAGAGTAAGTTGATCAAAGAATTTTATACCATCCAATAGCACCATTGGCAAGGTAATTAGCAAATGCATTACCCTCACGCCATACATGAGAAATTTTAAAATAGAGTTGAAAAAGGAGAGCTCTAGTCTACTTGAGAAGATAGTATAATTGTGCACTGCCCATTTTTGTGGAAGTCAAAAGATCAATCAGAAGTAGGGCATCCACCTCAATCCAAATATTGAACCAACCAATTAATGATGCTTGTTCCATGAATTTAGGTTTTTTTTAAGCCTTTTAAGCTTAAGCCAAAGTTGAATCATGCCTTTAACGGAATTATTTGGATGAATATGGGCCATCCAATTAATGAAAAAAACATTTATGAAATCACTATGTTGGATCCACATATTTTGGAATCTAAGAAGTAGGGGAGGATAGTCGGAAGGATTTTTGATAAAAATCGCGTGCATGGAGACGAGTTACACTCAAATATTCAATAGAAGTAAGGGGCCATTGATTGATCCAAAGGGAATTAAAGAGGGTCATATCAAGCCACTGCCAGAGTCTAGAGTTATTCCACGTATAGTTAGAGCTTGAAAAGCCAACATCAATCAGATTGCAATCAAGGATCATATTAGGAAAATCTTCCATTGAATGAATGTTAGGAGAGAAACCTCCCCTTCTTTCTGAAGAAGCGAGAATAGTGTTGAAATCACCCCCAACAAACTAAGGTTTGTTGACAGAGGAGGCAAAGGTTCTTAAGTTATCCCAAAGGATGTTCCTACCAACTCTATTATAAGATGCATAAATATAAGAACCTAGAGCAAAAAATTCACCCAATGAGATTTGAACATTAACCAATTATTGAAGATCATCAAGGATAGAGATGTTGATTAAATTATTCCAAAAGCACAAAATTTTATTGCTAATATTATAGAAGAAATTTTGAAAGCCAAGCATTCTAGCAACATGGGTGATCTTAGAAGAGTGTATGAATGGTTCAATAACAACAAGTAAGGCTATGTTATGAGTACAAAAAAGGCTTTTAATATGGTTACGGACAATGAGAGTCCCAATACCCCAAACATTCCAAAAAAGAAGATTGATCATGACAAAATAGAAGAAAAGAAAAAGAGATAACTGAAAAAATAAAAAGCAAGAAAAAGAGATAACATGAAACAATTATTTATGGGAAGTTAAAGAAGATCTAGGGGTTCTGGTGGAGCTATTAGTAAACATTCTAGCTTTAAGGGATTTTTTAATAATAGTTTGAAAAGGTATATCTATGTCCAAAGTATCTCCATCCGAGAGAGAGTGATTTATGATATTAAAAATAGGACCAGTATCTGTCAAAGCATTCGTAATGGTAATTTCCCCTCCTTCAGTGTCATGATTAAGTTGAGAAATTGGGTTAGCATGTGTATCACTCTATAGGGTAGGAGAAGGAGAGGTTGTGAAGCCATTAATAGCATAGATTTCATGCTAGTTTTAGAATTACCTTTCAGATTTTGTTCCATGACCAAAGGATCACCATTTTTCAGATTTTGTTCTTTCATCAGATGAACAATTGCAGAATTTGTTTTCAGATTTTGATTCAACCTGAAGATTCCATTCAAATAATCACTAGGGTTCATATGAGTTTCATCGGGTTCACTAGCCAAGAGGGGTAGATTAGAGTAAAGGTATTGTCTTGAGCCAAATTATTACAATTAGAAGCAATGTTAGGTAAGTTATCATTAGCCTCCTCATGAACCTCATAAGCATTATTTTTAACATGCTCATTGCTCTTCAATAGGCAAATCAGTAATAAAAGAGTAGTGGGATGAGTTCCATTTTGAGTGACTTTAGGCATATAAGCAAATTTATTGATTTTTCATTTGCTAGAGAGGGATTAGGATCGACAATTTATTCTTTTAAGATGAGGATGCAACACAAAGCATTCAGAATGATCATGACCATGAATCTTACAATGTGTGCAAAAAAAGGAAAATTTTCAAATTCACTTTTGATTATAACCAAATTTCTCGAGCGATCCATACTTCTTTAGGATACTTTTAGTAATATCAATCTCAACCAAAATATGAGCAAGAAGGTCTTGATCTCACGTGGCCTAATCAATTTGAAGAGAGACCAAAGAACCAATAAAGAGAACTTGATGTGTAACATGGTGTATTCTCATATTAGGAAGAGTTAGCCATAAAGGAACAATTGGAGATTCCTCTTTTACATCAAAAAGAGGAGACCATTTTAAAAGCCTCATTTGATAATTATACACAAAGTAGGAGTGACGAGAAAAAACTCTAGAGTAATCTAAGTCATTAGAGAGTTGAATAAGAATATGCCTAGGATCAATCAAATCGATAGTCAATATGCTAGAGAGCTTAAGGATATGAAAAAATAATTGGATGTTATCGAGAGTTGGCCGACGTAAGGAAAATTTATCAACTAAAGAGAATTCAAAAGGCTTCGCCAACTTTTTTGTGTCAAGATTCGAACACATAACAACAGGCTTCCCATGAAAAGAGGTTGATATCAAATTGACTATAGAATTAGGGGAAGAGTTCTTACCAGATAATGTATCCTTGAAGGACTTAACAACAAGCACAGTAACGGATGATGTCGGATCCATAATACCTTTTAAATCGAGGAAGCCCTAACAAGTTTGAAAAGCTTGCTGCGTGGAAAGCTCCTCCATTGAAAGAGCAAAGGGAAACTCACATTAGCCAATCGAGACAAATAATAAAAAAAATTATGAAGAAGGATCAAAGATCTTCCATGCAAGGAAAATGAAAGACCAAATAACATTTAACATTTAGAGTTGGTGGTTTAGGGTAGATTGAAGAGATTTAGGTTTAGGTTTAGGCTTTAGGTTTTAGGTTTATGATTTGTGTTTAGGTTTAGGGTAATGGTAGTTTAGTGTTTTGGGTTTTAGGGAGGGTTTATTAGTTTAGGTTTAGGTAGGGTTAGGGTTTAGGGTTTAGATTTATGATTTGGTTGAGGAGAGTTTAGTGAGGCAAGGACTTTAGTTTTAGGATTAGATTTAGGGTTTTAGTGTAGGGTTTTTTTTTTTAGATTTAGGTTAGTTTAGTTTTGGGGTTAGGATTTAGTTTTAGGGTTGTTTAGATTTAGGTTTTTTTTTTAAATTAAGTAAAGGTTTAGCTTTATTTTAATTTAATTATCTATTTTAAGATATTTATTTTATTTATTACTTATTTATTTTAGTTTTGCTTTTTATTCTAGTTTATTTTTTAGGTTTAGGTTTTTGTTTATGTTTATTTTTTAGTTTACTGTCATTTTTATTTTATCTTTATGTTTTAGTTTAGGTTTAGATTTCTTTTAGGTTTAGGTTTTAGGTTTTTATTATAGGTTTATTTTTATGTTTTATTTTTTAGTTTGGTCACATTTATTTTTAGTTTATTTTATTTTATTTAGTTTAGGGTTAGATTTAGTTTATTTAGAAGTTTAGGTTTAGGTTTTATTCATTTTAGTTTAGTTTATTTTAGTTTAGATTTAGGTTTATTTTATTTTGTTTATTTTACGTTTAGGCGTTTTTTTTAGTTTAGGGTCTAGGTTTTATTTTTTATTTATTTTTAAGTCTTTTTTATGTTTATTTTCTAGGTTTAGGTTTTTAGTTAGTTTTTATTTTATTTTAGATTAGGTTCATCTTATTTTTATTATACGTTTAGATTTTATTTTAGATAGGTATTTTATTTTTAGGTTTATTTTATTTTTTTTTAGTTTAGCTTAGGTTTTATTTATTTTTTTTAGTTTAATTTTAATTTTAATTTTATTTTATTTTTAGGTTTAAGTTTAGGTTTAGGTTATAGTTGATTTTATTTTTTTAATTTAATTAGGTTTGTTTCTTATTTATTTTATTTTATTCTTTATTTAGTTTAGGTTTAGCTTTTAGGGTTAATGATTTAGGGCTAGCATTTAGGGTTTAGGATTTAGGGTTTATGGTTTATGGTTGTGGTTTTAGAGTTAGAGTTTAGAGTAGAGCATAGGTTTAATTTATTTTATTTTTTAAATAACATAAACTTGTTAAGTTTATTTAGTTTATTTTATTTATTTTAGTTTATTTTATTTTTCTTTATTTAGGTTTACTTTTATTTTAGTTTTATTTATTTATTCTTTAGTTTAGGTTTTATTTTAGTTTATTTTAGGGTTAGGTTTAGCTGATTATTTTTAGTTTAATTTTATTTTTTTTATTTTATTTTAGGTTTAGGTTTTGTTTTTTAAGTTTAGGTTTAGCTTTTTTATTTTATTTTCTTATGTTTATGTTTTAGGTTTATTTTTTAGGTTGTATTTTTATTTAAGTTTAGGTTTACTTTATTTTATTTAGTTTTAGGCTTTAATTATTTTAGGTTTAGGTTTAGGTTTTATTTATTTTAGTTTAGGTTTAGGTTTATTTTATTTTTATTTTAGGTTTAGGTTTTCTTTTTTATAGTTTCACTCTTAGATTTTATTTTATATTTATTTTAGGTTTATTTTTTAGGTTTACATTTTTATTTAGATTTTATTTTATTTTATTTTAAGTCTTTTTAATTTTATTTTAGGTTTAGTTTTTATTTTATTTAGGCTTTTTATTTTCTTAGTTTAGTTTAGGTTTTTATTTATTTTATTTTAATTTAGTTTTTATTTTTTATTTTATTTTTATTTTAGGTTTAGGTTTAGGTTTTTTTATATTTTTTATTTTTAGGTTTTATTTATTTTTAGGTTTAGGCTATTAGCTTTTTAAGATTTATGGTTTAGGGTTTAGGGTTTTATTTTGGGTTTAGGATTTATGGTTTAAGATTTAAGGTTTAGGGTTTAGGGTTTTAGGGTTTATGGTTTAGGGTTTAAGGTTTAGGTTTTAGTTTTAGGGTTGAGTTTTAGTTTATTTTAGGGATTTTTTTAGAGAATAAATTCAGATTCAATATTTCTTCTTTTTGATTTCATCTGCCAAGTAACACACCAAGTTTTCCAAGGCATAGGTGACGACAAACTGTATAGAGCAAATCAAAAACCCTAGAAAATAAGAACCGTCTCTACTATAAAGACACTGTTCTATAAGCAACATATCGGGTCAGCCGTTCTTTAGTTTGTATAGTTCACTTTAGAACCACCTCTCGGTAGTGATCCACCATCATATCCCCATCTCTCCCTTCACCACCACAGAGAAGATCCATCGCTCTCCTCGCCTCCATAACCACCACTACTTCACCACCACCTCCATATCCACTAGCAATAGATCCTCCCCACCACTATGATAACCGCTTCTGCTTTCGCTTATCTGATAAAGATGACTATAATGTTGCTGTCAAGGTCGCCAATCTTAGGTTTATGTTTTTGTTTAGGTTATTTGGGTTTAGGTTTATTTTTAATTTATTTAGTTACATTGCTTTAGGTTTAGGGTTTAGGATTGGGGGTTTAGGTTTAAGGTTTTTAGGGTTTATGGTTTATGATTTAGGGTTTAAGGTTTGGTTTAGGTTAGGGTTTAGGATTTGGTTTATGGTTTAGGGTTTAGGGTTTGGGGATTTAGTTTTAGTTTTTTTTTTTTAAAAAAAAAGTAAACATAGGTTTAGGTTTATTTAGTTTATTTATTTATTTTATGATTTTATTTTTATTTTATTTAGTTTAGTTTATTTATTTTAGATTTTTAGTTTTTAGGTTTGTTTATTTTTTAGTTTTATATTTATTTTATTTTTTAGGTTTAAGTTTTATTTTTTAATTTTAGATTTAGGTTTAGGTTTTTATTTTATTTTCTTAGGTTTCGGGTTTATGTTTTTATTTTAGGTTTATTTTTAGGTTTTATTTTATAGTTTAGGTTTTAGTTTATTTTTAGTTTATTTTATTATATGTAGTTTAGGCTTAGGTTTAGGTTTTACTTATTTTAGTTTAGTTTAGTTTAGTTTAGTCTTAAGTTTAATTTATTTTA
This sequence comes from Cymbidium sinense, assembly GCA_021442155.1. Classification (NCBI taxonomy): domain Eukaryota; kingdom Viridiplantae; phylum Streptophyta; class Magnoliopsida; order Asparagales; family Orchidaceae; genus Cymbidium; species Cymbidium sinense. The sequence goes on along the minus strand of JAKCPB010001832.1, from coordinate 12,138 downwards.
TTTTTTTTATTTTAGGTTTAGGTTTTATAATTTAAACTTTTGAATTTATTTTTTATTTATTTTTATGTTATTTTAAGGTTTTATTTTTAGGTTTACATTTTTATTTTATTTTATTTTAGGTTTATTTTATTTTTATTTTATGTTTAGTTTTTATTTTATTTAGGTTTTTATTCTTAAGTTTATTTTATTTTTTTAGTTTAGTTTTGGTTTTTATTCATTTTATTTTAGTTTATTTTAATTTAGTTTTAGGTTTAGGTTTAAGTTTTAGTTTAGGTATTTTTTTATTTCATTTAATATATTTTATTTAGGCTTAAATTTCTCTATATATTTTATTTTATGATTTTATTTAGTTTAGGTTTAGGTTTTTAGGTTTTTAGGGTTTAGTGTTTAGGGTTTAGGGTTTAGGGTTTATGGTTTAGGGTTTAGTGTTTTACAGTAGGTTTTCTGGGTTTAGGTTTAGGTTTTAAAAAAAATTAATCAGGTTTAGGTTTATGCTTTATTTAGTTTATTTTATTTATTTTATTTATTTTACTTTTATTTTTTTTTATTTTTATTTTATTTTTATTTAGTTTAGTTTATTTGTTATTTTTTATTTTAGTTTAGGTTTAAATTTTAGTTTATTTTATGTTTAGGTTCATTTTAGTGAGTTTATTTTATTTTATTTATAGGTTTATTTTATTTTTTTAGTTTAGATTTTATTTTATTTTTTTTTAGGATTAGGTTTTAGGTTTTTTTTTTTTTTAGGTTTATTTTAAGTTTATTTACTTTAGGTTTAGGTTTATTTTAGTTTTCTTAGGTTTTTGTTTGTTTTATTTTAGATTTTTTTTATTTTTTCACTTTCTTTTTTAGGTTTAGGTTCAGGTTTTAGTTTTAGTTTTTACTTTATTTTATTTATTTTATTATTTTATTTAGGTTTAGGTTTTTTTATTTATTTATTTTTACATTTTATTTATTTTAGGTCTAGGTTTTTTTTATTGGGTTTGGTTTAGTTTTAAGTTTTATTTTGAATTTTGGGTTTAGAGTTGGGTTTTATGGTTTAGGGTTTAGTTTTTTATGGTTTTAGTTTGGGTTTAGGTTTAGGGTTTAGGATTTAGGGTTTAGGGTTTATTTTCTATTAGCTTTTTTTTTATTTTACTTTAGCTATATTTTATTTTACGTTTTGGTTTTATTTTATTTAGGTAATTTATTTATTTTATTTTAGTTTAGTTTAGGTTTTTATTTATTTTATTTTAGTTTAGTTTTACTTTATGATTTATGTTTTTTAGGTTTAAGTTTACGTTTATTTTTATTAATTATTTAGGTTTAGGTTTATAATATTATTTTTATTTATTATTAGGTTAGTAGGGTTTTATATGGTTTAGGGCCCAGGTTTAGGGTTTAGGCAGGGTTTAAAGAGATTTTGGTTAGGGTTTAGGTTTAGGTAGTTAGGGTAGTTTAGTGCCTGTGAGTTTAGGTAGGGTGGGAATAGGTCACAGGTTTAGGGTCAGTGAGTAGTGTGGGTAGTTTAGGGTTTAGGGTTTATTTATTTATTTTTAAATTAATAAACCAGAAGGTTTAGTTTATTTATTTATTTTATTTATTTTATTTATTTATTTTATTTTATTTAGTTTAGTTTAATTATTTTTTATTTATTATAGTTTACATTTTATTTTAGTTTAGGTTTAGCTTTTTAGGTTTTATTTTAGTTTAGTTTTTATTTTATTTTTAGGTTTAAATTTTATTTTATTTTTTTAGGTTTAGGTTTTATTTTAGGTTTTTTTAGTTTTACTTTTAGTTTAGGTTTAAGTTTATTTTGTTTGTTTTATTTTATTTAGATTAGGTTTAGGTTTTAGGATTAGTTTATTTTAGGTTTAGGTTTAGGTTTTTTTATTTTAGGTTTATGTTTATGTTTATTTTATTTTAGGTTTTTTTTTTTTAGTTTAGGGTTTAGGTTTTATTTTTTTATCTTTGTATTTTATTTGTTTTTTTAGTTAAGGTTTATTTAGTTTTATTTTAATTATTTTAGGTTTATTTTATATTTATTTAGGTTTTTATCTTTTAGTTTATTTTAGGGTTTTATTTGTTTAATTTAATTTAAATTTATTTTGTTTTGTTTTCTTTTTAGGTTTAGGCTTAGGTTTAGGTTTTAGTTTATGTTTTTATTTTATTTTATTTATTTATTTATTTTTACTTCAATTTTATTTTTAGGTTTATTTAGTAAGTTTAGATTTTAGCTTTTAGGGTTTAGGGTTGGGTGGGTGGGGTTTATGGTTTAGGGTTTGGGGTTTAGGATTTATGATTTAGGGTTTAGATTTTAGAGTTTAGGGTTTAGGGTTTTAGGATTTAGGGTTTAGGGTTTAGGGTTTAGGGTTTTTAGGGTTTAGGGTTTATGGTTTAGTGTTTACATTTTAGGTTTAGGGTTTAGGTTTAAGTTTACGATTTAGTGTTTTTGGTATTTTTTTTAACAGAGAACATATTCAGATTCAAAATTTCTTCTTTTTGATTTCATTAAGCAAATAACACACCAAGTTTTCAAGAGACAACCAGAGATTTAAAAATGAGCATTTAGAGCAATAATTATCTCTACTATAAAGACAATTCCATATGCAGCAGATCGGATCGACAACTCTTCAGTTTCTCTAGTTCCCATCAGAGCCACCCCAGCCTCTTGAGTAGCGGCCATCATATCCTCGATCTTTCCCTTTGCCACCACCATGGCTGTAACCTCTGTCGCTCCTTTCAACTCTATAACCACCACTACTCCGACCATTACCTCCATATCCACCAGCTCCTCCAGATCCCCCACCACCACTCATAACAGCCTCCGCTTCCACTACTAGATCTAGACTAAGCCTAGTTGATGGTGATGTTATTGTCATCAAGGTTTTGCCCATTTTTATGGTTTAGGTTTAGGTTAAAATTTATTAGGTTTTATGGTTCAGGTTTTTTTTTAAAATTTATTTAGTTGCTTTAGGTTTAAGTTTAGGGGGTTTGGGGTTTAGGGTTTAGGGTTTAGGGTTAGGGTTTATAGTTTAAGATTTAAGGTTTAGGGTTTAGGGTTAGGGTTTATAGTTTAAGGTTTAGGGTTTAGGGTTTAATGTTTAGGCTTTTATTTTTTTGCTTTTAGGGTTTGGTAGGGAGGTTTAGGTTTTAGGATTTGGTTTTAGGGTTTATGGTTGGGTTTAGGGTTAGGGTGGGATTTAGATTTTTTTAAAAAAAATAAGCAAGTTTAGGTTTATTTAATTTATTTTATTTATATTAGTTTTATTTTATTTATTATTTAGGTTTTTAGTTCATCTAGTTTAGTTTTATTTTTGTTTTAGGTTTTAATTTTATTTTTAGGTAGGTTTCAAGTTTTATTTTAGGTTTTGTCTTAGTTTAGATTTAAGTCTTTTAGTTTATTTTATTTTATTTAGTTTAGGTTTAGGTTTAGGTTTTATTTTTTTAGTTTAGTTTATTTTAGTTTAGGTTTAGGTTTGTTTTATTTTATTTTTTATAGGTTTTATTTTTTATTTATTTTGAGGTTTATTTTATTTTTAGGTTTTATTTTTAGGTTTTATTTTTGATTTATCTAGTTTATTTTTTTCTTTAATTTAGTTTATTTTATTTTCTTTTTCTATTTTAGTTTTTTTTTTTGGTTTAGGTTTATGTTTAATTTTTAGTTGAGTTTTATTTTTATTTTATTTTTTAGGTTTAAGTTTTATTTTTTTATTTTTAGACTTAGGTTTACTTATTTATTTTATTTTTTTATGTTTAGGTTTTAGGTTTTAATTTTGGTTTACTTTTAGGTTTTATTTTTTTAGTTTAGGTTTATGTTTAGTTTATTTTAGGTTTAGGTTTTATTTATTTTAGTTTAGGTTTAGGTTTTTGTATTTTGTTTATTTTATTTTTATTTTAGGTTTTTTTTTTTTGGCTTAAAGTTTAGGTTTTATTTTTTATTTATTTTTATGTTTTATTTTTAGGTTTATTTTTTAGGTTTAGGTTTTTATTTATTTTTATTTTATTTTATTTAGGTTTATTTTAAGTTTATTTTATTTTTATTTTAGGTTTAGTTTTAATTTTATTTATGTTTTTTATTCTTAGGTTTATATTATTTTTTAGTTTAGTTTTAAGTTTTTTATTTTTTTTAGTTTATCTTCATTGGTTTATTTTATTTTAATTTTAGGTTTAGGTTTTAGGTTTTATTTAATTTGATTTTATTTTATCCGTTTAGGTTTATTTATTTATTTGATTGTTATTTTAGTTTAGGTTGCTTTTGTGGTTACAGTTGGGTTTAGTGTTTAGCATTTAGAGTTAGGGTTTAGGGTTTAGGGTTTATGGTCATTGTTAGGCTTTAGGGTTTAGGATTTTTGGGTAGGGTTAGTTTTGGGTTAGGTTAGTCAGGGTTAAGATTAATAGCTTTAGGGTTTAGGGTTTTTAGGATTTAGGATTTAGGGTTTAGGGTTAATCTAGGGTTTAAGGTTTAGGTTAGGAGTTAGGGATTAGTGGGTTAGGTTTAGGGTAGGGTATAGGGTTTAAGAGGGTTTTAGGTTTATGGGTGCAGATTTAGGTTTAGAGTTTAGGGAGGTTAGTTTTGGGTAAGGTAGATTTGTTTTTATTTTTTTTTTTTATTTTAAATTAAGAAAAGAGATTTAAGTTTATTTAGTTTATTTTTTAATTTATTTTAGTTTATTTTATTTTATTTATTTATCTTTATCTTTATTTTATTTAATTTAGTTTATTTATTTTAGGTTTATTTATTTTAATTTAGGTTTTTTTAATTTATTTTTTAGGTATAGGCTTTGGTTTAGGTTTATTTTTTAGTTTAGTTTTATTTTTATTTTAGTTTTTAGATTTAGGTTTTATTTTTTATTTTTAGGTTTAGGTTTAAATTTTTTAAATTTTTTATTTTTAAGTTTAGGTTTTAGGTTTTTTTAGGTTATATTTTTTAGTTTAAGTTTAAGTTTATTTTTAGTTTATTTTATTTTATTTAGTTTAGGTACATGTTTAGGTTTTATTTATTTTAGCTTAGTTTATTTTAGTTTAGGTTTAGGTTTATTTTATTATTATTTTAGGTTTAGGTTTTGTAGTTTAGGGTTTAGGTTTTTCTTTTAATTTATTTTTATGTTTTTTTATTATTTAGGGTTAGGTTTTTATTTAGTTACATTCAGTGATGAAGACTTACTCCTAGGGATGACCGAGCACAACCATCTCTTTACATTACATTAGATGTTGGCAGATATAGGCTATCGAGAGTTCTGGTTAACCCAAGTGTATCACTCAACATTATGAGTCAAAGAACCCTTGCCTACTTGAGGATCGACATCTCCAAACTCCAAAAATAAAGATTGATGTTAAGAGGATTCAATGAATAAGGTGAGAGGCCTTGTGGTGTTTATTTTGGATGTATGGGGCGAGGGTACTTTTAGAGGTGATCGAGTACAATATTAAGATATGATGTACTATCAGGAAAGATAGAGGCATCACCCTATAATTGTCCTAATCACATAATAAAGACTCATAAGGCATGATGGGTCTTCGAATGTACCTGAGATTTTTCCCCTTCTTTAGATGGATGAATAAAGTAGGGTTTATATTAAATCGTTCTCTATGGAGGTAAGCCTTCATAGTAAATTACATCTTAGGAAATAAAATTTCCTAAGAATACTCGATTAAAGTAGACAATTATCATCTCCAAAGATTTCAAGGTTAGACTATCAAAAGATTTATTATATTTGGAAAATCAATTGGAAAAGTTCAAGGAGAGATTATTTTTAGAATCCAAATGAAATAAGTAGGAAATGCTAATGATGCTAGGAAGCTTGGTAAGCATTACAATATATCCTATGGTTGGGCTTTATGATTTTGAAGTTGAGGAGATTTATATGTTTTGAGTTGAAATTTAATTAGATTACTAGGGCTTATAATCCACCAACACAAGGTTGTGGGAACGCACAAGAGGTGAGGATTTATGCTCATAGCCTGAAGGAAATAGCTACCTCGGATCCTAAATATAGTGAGCTTTAGTATGAGCTAAAGCACGGCCAAAATCTAAGAGACAGGTGGACACAAGGGTTTATTCCACAAGAGAGAATAAATTGTCGACTGACTTATATCAGAGTGGTCGCCACTAACTCATTCCTATGATTTTAAAACCATGTAGACCGGTCTTATGAATTGCAAGATAGCTAGGATAGTTATTTAATTAGAAAGAGACAAAAGTCCTAAAAACACTCCTAAGAGACTAGAGCATGAGTGGTATGAGCATATGACTTAATCTATAGATGCAAAATCTTTTCAAATTTTATTTCATTTTAGACACATTATTTTGATAGAAGTTTAGGATTTCTTATGCCTAAATGCATGATGAAATAGGATATGGGTCAAATCAGCTAGAAGAAGGTGTTCTCCATCACAAGGAATGCCCTCATAGGTCAAACATTCCTTTATCGTGTATGGATGGAGATCCTTCATGTTCAAGTGAGAATGAATATGCATGTATGACGTGAAACATACAACCATATAGCTAAGGGTTTGCTAAATCATTTAATTATCTTATTTATGTCTTAGGCTTTATGATGAGGTTTTGAGTTGTTTAAAATTTAGTTATGAGTGATTAGTTGGGTAGAAAAGTTATTTTTATCTTAAGAGCCTAATCGTATCCAAGTCACGCATTAAAGCATCAATCATTTAAGAAACTATGAAAAGCATGTCGCGTAATGCACAATATAAACATAACATTAAACAATTATATAAACTATCATAAGAGAATAAAAGGCTAGTGTGGTCGGGTACCGCATACAACCCAAGAGAGAAAGATGGGTACCGAAGCTCTACCCTTATACAACCCGAATATGAAAGAATAATTATAATTGTATTAAATGCTATCATGGGGTCTTCTTTCTTCATATCTCCATTGATTTGTTCCTTCTTTGATTTGGATGGTGCTTGCTTCAAAGGCATCACTGTGGCACCCCAAGATAAAGCCTTCTGCTCATCCTAATCCCCATAGCACTAATCCTAATTCCTATTGAAAAATTACATTTATGTGGAAAAGTAAATCTAACTACACATTCAAAATAGAGGTTAGCTAAATATACATATAATCCCAAGCAATTGTATTTATAATTTGGACTTAACACCCTACACATGGGTAACTAAGCCCACCTGTCCTAACTTGGATTATGCTTAATGATTTAAGCAACCTACAAAAAGAACATTCACATTTATTTTTAAGCATCCCTTAAGCTTAATCCCCTATAAAAATATGATTAAGCTAATATTGGCCTGTCATCTAGTCTACGAAGCATACACCGTAACATCCAATATAAAATAATACATCATAAAAAATATACATCACATCATACACCATCCTAACTAGAGCTAAAGTGGTGACTTAATTCTAATGTGTGTATTAAGGCTTGTGTAGTATGTCTTGTTAGGCATTAGTGTTGTATGTTCTAAGTGTAGAAGGATTCAATTTAACATGAAAGGTTGATTTCACTTGAAGTAGTTAATTGATTTGTGAATTTTAATTTCTATTTTCTTTTGTTTCATTTGATTACACTTAGCAACTAAGTGTTATAAAGAGAGAAAAGAGGATTGCCCTCTTTCCTCCCTACCTTAAGTCACTTTCAAAAGTATAATAAGTTGATTTAGTTCTTTTTAGTGAATGGCTTATTAAATGATTTAATTAATCCTAAGTTTAGGTTCACTTTAAATAATCCTATTCAAAATGAAAGGCATCTTAAGATTAATTTAATTCAATTACTACCACATGACATATATTAAATCATTTTTTCCATCACATGTAACATGCATATGATTTAATCCTAAGTGTATCTATACATGCAACATATTTTAGCACACTTAAATGATGAATGTATGTGTATGTTTAGAATTTATATTTTATTTGATTGAATTATTTAAATATATTAATTTAAAACTTTATCCAAATTTCATATACAAAAGGACATAAGAATAAAACTAAATAGGCATGTGCTGTTGTTAAACCAGGGAAGTAAGGTAATCAAATGAATTCCTCGGAGCTAGCTAAAGCCTCGTATTCTCGTGATGTCTAGACTATATACCCATTTTTCATTCAAACATATGTAAATTTGTATACTTGAACATAGTAAGTAAGCTCCAAATCATATGGCTAATTATTTCAACCACTTAGTCAATTATGAATGCATGCAATTTTAATGTAAAATGGGATTCACTAATCACATATACATATACATGTACAAAGATATAGCAAGTATGTCATTGTTAAACTAGGAAGTAAGGTAATCAAATGACCTCCTTGGGGCTAACTAAAGCCTCATATTCAGGATGTCTAGACTATATATTTGTTCTTGGACACACATGTATCTATACATAAATGAGGGAAAGAAAACCATGCAAAGATTGTATATTTTTTATTGAATCATTTATATATATGAATTAAAGCTCTATCCAAATTTTAATGTTGAAATACATAAGAATGAAATCAAATGGTGCCATTGTTAAACTAGAAGTGAGGTAATCAAATGATTTCCTCTGCTAGCTAAAGCTGTTCCAGGGATGTTTAAACTATATACCCATTACCATTCAATCTTATATAAATCAACACATGAATAGAGGAAAGAGAACTCAACATTCATACACTTAAGTTATAAGCACATGCATTTCTTATGTATTTATAACTAGCATCATAACACATATTATTATTCATTTATAAGCTTTTGAAAAATACATTTGATTTAATAGTGATAAAAGCCATGCATATATTAAATTAAATCAACACATAAAAGCTTAAAGAAATCCATTATTTTACTTGATTTTGAAAAGATGGATGCATGAATTCAAATTACATACCAAATTTAACATGATTGGAAAGAGGACAATCAAATATAAGCATGTGATTCATTCAACCAAACTAGTTCTTAAGGACAATCAAATCAAATAAGATTATTTAAAAAACCAAAGCTTCTTTATTAATTAAGTTTTGATTTGATTTGATTTAAAGAGGAGAAGAGAAATCATCACTTGTTGTTCCCATTCCCACATTAGTGATTTGATTTAAAAAGAAAATAAGTTGATTTTATGGGTTAAGTTGAACCCTTAATTATGAATTAACCTTATGTCACCTTAAAGTAATTAACTAAATAATGAGCCAACATGATATGCATGGAAAATAAACTTGTAATGATCCTAGAAATAAAAGGCCTAATGCAATTGGCTCTGATTAATAGTTAATAAGATTAAGGACTTAATTAATTACTCTATGGTTTTCCCACACATGGACCAACCATAATTTCATTAAACTTTTTAGGTTATTAAACACCCAAAGATCTACCCCATGATTTAATTAATTAAGGTCTGATGTGATTATGATTTCAATTTGATTAAGTGATTTAATTAATTAGTTAAATCTTAATTAATTTCATTTTAAAAAAAAGGGTGAAATGAACTTAAGTAAAGGGTCCCAACACTATTCCTTACATCACTTACTGTTCCAATGATTAATAAACTTAATTAATTTGTTACATTAATGGGATTAATTAATCATTAATTAACTTAAAAAGTATTTATTATTTAATTAGTCAATTTTCTAATTAAGTGAGCAATAAATCCAAGAAAATCATGAGAGGTAGAGGTCATCCATTAAATTAACCCACAAAATTTGATTAATTTCTCAAGTAAGAGATAATTAAGCTAATTAATTTTGTAATTTTAATTACTATTCAAAATTTTATAAGATCATTTTAAATTAATTCTCCTTTGAAATACCTTCTAAATGAGTATTTATTTGCATTTTTTTGATTTCTCTATGATTTTTTCATGATTTTTAGAAGTTTGACATTAAAAATATTTAATTAAGCCTAATTAAAGCCTAATCTATTGAGCCACATGGAAAATTAATGGCATTTTTGATTAAGGAATGAGCTTGGGAGCTTAGGAATGGCTCTAGTGTCTTGGGTAGAGCTCGAGGAATGTTTTTTTGTGTGTTTGAGTAGAAATGAGTGGTTATATACCCCTGTTCATCTTGATCGGATGGTAGGATCGGGTTTGGCTTCTACTAGAAGTCGACCATCTTAGGGAGTCATGGGTGGCGGAAGAAGTAGTGAGGCTTGGCTTGGTTGGTTGAAGGTGTGGAGGTGGCCGAGGAGGAATCATGGGTGTCCTATGGGTTTCAAATGCTTGATGGGGAGGGTGAGGTGATTTCAGCTCCCATGGGACATGGCAACCACCATTGGGTTAGGTTGGGTAGTGTCCTTGGTGCCAAGGTGGACCATTAGGAGAGTACCAAGTGGCCAAGGAATGAAAATAAGCACTTACATGGGTGATTTCTCTCATATGATGCCCTTGACCCAAGGATAGAATGATCATTTGGCATTGGATTTTATCATAGATTTGAAATGAGCAAAGTGGGTTATCCCAAATTTCAAGTCAATTGAGTTGATTTGGTTAGGTTTGGCTCAATTTGACTCATTTAGGTCAAATTGGGTTAGTTGGGTCAAGACCAATTGGTCAAATTGGGTCAAATCAAGGTTGGGCCAAGTTCATATGATCATTTGAGATGTTTTGTTAAATTGGTTTGGTTTAGTTTGGCTTAGATTTGATTTTATTTGAATTCATTTGGGTCAAATGGGTTAAGTTGACCAAATTGACCAAAAATTGGTCCTTGGGTTGTGTTGGTTTGGGTTTAGTTGACCAATTGAAGAAGATGTAGGCTTTGGTTTCAATTAATTTGGATTTGGTTTTAATTTAGGCCAACTTGAACCTTTAGGTCAATTTTGGCTAAGTAGGTCAATTGGTTCAATTGGGTCCAATCATGGCTTTAGTCAAGTTCAACAATCAATTTGGAATGAACTTGAGGCATTGGTTATTGGTTTATATTTTGATTTGACCAAATTTAGTCTTTTAGATCAATTTGGGTCAACTTGGGTCAGAGGGCCAATTGGGTTTGGTTTGACTCAATTGAAGGTCAAGTCATATTCAAATATTGATTTTGACTTGGTATGAATCATTTATTTCAAGGGATTTGTCTTAGGTTGTAATTTGGCTAGTTTAATTTCATATGGGTTAAGGGGTTGACTTGGTCAAATGACCAAGTTGACTTGGTTTGACCCAATTTGTGATAATTGTCAACTAGGGTGATCAACAATCATGATGGGAGGTTTTGATGGCTTGGTTCAATCCAATTTGGGTAGGATTAGAACTTGGCTCAAATAGGTCAAATTGGCCACTTTGGGTCAAGTGGACCAATTGGGTTTTAGTTGTCTTGATTTTGGATTGAATTTGATTTAGTTGAGTTATATATGGATTTGGGATTGATATATAAATTCAATTTAACTTGAGTTTTAAATGGGTTTTGGTTCATTTGAACATTTCAAGTCAAAAAAGTTAAGTTGGGTTTGACTTGGGTTGATTTTGGTTTGGCTTGATGATTGTATATTTCATTTATATTTGTTAATATTATTGAAGTCATGATTGATACATGAGAAAATCAATTGAATTTAGGTTTTGGAATGAAGGAATTGGCTAAGTCCATGTTGTTGGGTCATGTGGCTTAGGTTTGGATTTTGATTTGGTTTGATTTAGTTTTGATGATTTAAATGTATATTTCATTTAAATTCTTGAAGATGATTGAAATTATGATTGATTTGAGAAAATCAATAGAGTTTGACTTAATTTGGATTAAGATTTGGCAAAGTCCATGGGATAGGTCATACGACTTAGGAAGGGTTTTGATTTAATTTGATTTAGTTTTGATCATTTGAATATAGATTTGGTTATATTTAGGATGATGATTGAAGAAACAAATTTATTATGAGGAAATTAATTTATTTTGGATTGATTTGGATTAAGATTTTGCTATGTCCATGGGATAGATCATTTGGCTTAATAAGGGTTTCAAGTTTGGATTTGATCCTAAGCTTCAATCATGGTTTTGGAATTTGGGTTTGGATTTGGATTTGAATTTGATGTTTGAATTGAACTTGAGGTTTGGTTTGAGAAGGTGAACATGGATTGGATTTGGGTTGTAGGGTAGGTGGATTATCCTAATCCTAGGCATAACTAATCTTATGGTTAACCCTTCTAAGTCTTTAGGCTTAGGTTAAGTGTTTACTAATTGTTAGAAGTGTCTTATGGCCAAGTCTTAGTGCAGAAGACTCCTAAGTCACAGATGGG
>JAKCPB010001831.1:0-109319 GCA_021442155.1 Cymbidium sinense | reverse complement strand
ACCTTAGCTTCAACCTACTTTCCTCTCAAAAGTTGAGGGTTTGGTAGTTAAGAAAGCCCTTAAGTCACCACAAATATGAAGACTGAGGTTCTTTCTAGGAGCATCATACTCAATTCAAGAAGTTGATGTATAACTTGAGGATGATTCATATAAAGATTTAATAGAATTACCTTTGATTGGTACTTGGCCGTGTTCATAATTTAGCAAGAAAGGGTTAATCCCACATACTTGGTCAAAGAATAGAGACTACTTTGAAAGAATATGGAAGAACAAATGCAAAAGCTCTCAATCAAGATGGGATTAGATTCAAGTAGGGTCCAATCGATGATGATGTTTATACTTAGTCATCACAAATCATTTGGAATATGATAGGTTCTTTTCAAATCATATTAACTCATATGAGGAGTTGTGCTTACAAACTTCAGATGATCCAAATGATTTTGAAGTCAAAGATACACCACCAGTGTTTGAAGAAGAGATCAAGTCAACCATCGATGAGCTCAAGAAAATTAAAGAAGGAATTGAAGAAGATCCATTCCCAACATACACCAGTTCTTTGTTGAATGAAATTGAAACCAATGACTTAGTTAGGCTATTGATTAAGTTTAAGGACTACTTTGCATGGAGTTATGAAGAGATGCTTGGATTGGCTCCTAATGTAGTCAACCATAGATCACCGCTAACCCTATCAAGCAAGCTTCTATGCATGATTAGATATAACAACAATAGGTTATTTATGAAGTCAAGAAATTGATCGATGTTAGTTTCATTTGGGAAGAAAATACCTACTTGGTTAGGGCATCCTAGTTAAGAAAAGGATGGCCAAATTCACTTGTGCTAACAGATTTCTTAAAAAGACACCCATTTCTACTAACTCTTCACTTATGGATGATATCCCCAATGAATAAATCATGAACTTAGATGATGGCTAGCATTCACCATTAGAGATGTACTTTGATGGTGCATTCCTCTTTAAAGAGGAGAAGAATCACACTATTACTAGAAAGACAATTATGGAATAGTTCTCTTAACTATGATGTGATTGATTTTCATATCATCTATCTAATCACCAATAAAGAAGCTAAATGAGGCTCGATGTCAATCTAGAGTTAATCGTACTAAACATCAAAACATCAACATCTCGGATTCTTAGCTAGTTATCAACCAAATTGGGTATAAGGTTATAAAGTCCAACTCCATCACTACCAAGTACACCATGGAGTTGGCCCAAATCTTGAGGTTACATTTATAAGATTCCTCGAGGAGAATCAAGATGCTTTAGCCAAGCTTGCCAAGGAGTTGGGATTTCTAGAGGATGAGTCTATATCAATAAAGGTCCAAAATAGATAAGTCTTATCCCTTATTGATATTGAACTCATCAAAAAGTACTTTCTAGAAGGGGAGGTTGCCATTGCCAAGAAGGACGAGGAATTAGATTGGAGGTAACCATCCATGGATTACCTAAATAAAGGAAAACTACCAAGAGAAGTCTCAATCCTATTACAAAAGGAGAGCACTTTCTGTGCTTTTATGGATGGTGTCTTATAAAGAATATTTAATCATATGTGGATATATTGTTTAACACAAGCCCATAAAATCATGATCGGGTACACTCAAGAATATGTGGAGCCTACCAATCCCAAAGATGAACCAAGATCAAGTGAAAAGATACAACTAGTCACGATAAAAAGATTACATGGATAATCTAGGTGTTGCCACCAATGTAAAATACATGGTGTGGTCCTACACCAACCACCCAACATTCTACATCCTCATCTTCCTGACATTCAGTGTTGGGGTACCAACATAATGGGTCCGATTGATCCTCCTTCTCACAAGGGTCATCTTCATCTTATGCTAACAACTTTTTGAACCAAAGGATGATAATTTCATTTAGAGGTCTCCATGTACTCCAATTTTTTGGAACCATATCATATATAGAGTGCCTTGATGAATTATATATGATAATTATACTATATTCAAGAGCACCAAGATCAACTTTGCCCAAAGATGCAAATATAGATTGGATATATCTACCATCAACTACGAGGGAAAATGGCTTAGAGGCCTTTAACAAAACTCTCATCCAAAACTAAAGAAGACATAAAAACAACAACAAGCGACAAGTGGGAGTAGTTGAAGCTTGTGGGCCTACCACCATATATAGAACTCAAACTCGCCTTTCTTTTCTTCTTAGTGTATGGGTCCGAAAGACATTCTACCATTAAGTCCAACACCCATCACTAAAGATAGATGTGGGTAGAAGATCACAACAGAATGCTAAGTTGCAAGTTAGAAGAGCTCAAGGTTTGGAGGAGAGGCACCATGGGCATAAAACCTTGAGTTGTATAGCTAAAAAAATGATTCAAGCTCATCAAGTTAGTTCATCCTAAATCTTCAAGTAAGAGAGCTTATTTTACTTTCTAAGGAGACATTATTTCTCATCATAAGATGGGAGGCAAGTTTGAACCCACTTGGGAAGGCCTTTTGCCACAGAAGGCCTACCAAGGGATATTATTATATTAATCATATAACACCCAATGTTTCCAATCAATGGGCTCTACTTAAAGAAATATTATAAATCATGTTTGAAAATAATTATCATCAATGAAAATTCCATTTCAATTCAATCTTCCATGTTGAAAGTATTTATTTGTAAATTTGCCATGATGTGTTTAGGGTAGGTGTAAAGAACGAGCCATCCTTCATTGACACAACACAAACAAAAATAACAACATATAAATAAACACATATCTTTTTGCCACTGAGAGATAATCTCATAACTCCTTCAATAATGAAGTGAACGTATACCCCGCTAGTGTGTCACCCCAATGGTCTTCTTACTTGGAGGATGTAAGTCTTCTATGCTTTCCTTATTTACTTGGCACGCATCGATGAGTGCCTTGTTAGTTTCAAGCCTAATGGTATAAGCTACCCCATGTTGGCTTAATTTAAGAGGATGTCACTACATGATGTCTTCTTGATTCCTTCATGGCTACTAGTCTGTATATTTGAGGTTTAGGATAACTCTAGCTCCTTCCCTCTAACTTCTTCAAGTCTGTCCAGTCCTTCCTCGATCCCACTTAGTAGTATCCTTAGGTGAGATAGCATCTATCTACATGATAGACTATCTAATAATCACCATCTTGAAAGTTGTAAGTAACGCTTTCTTTCAAATTGATCATTGCACACCGATGGGCACCTTAGGTTGTTCTTCTCACAATATGCCGATAGATACACCACTCATGCCAGATACACCTTAGGTTGGTTGGTTCTGCACCTAGATACACCACTATTGGAAAAATGTAAGCTATGCTTTCTCCTTGAGTTGGCCACTGCACACCTAGGTTTTCTTTCCATGGCTGTGATAACACTCTAGTAGCACCTCCCATATGGGCATTATGTTTGGATCACATCCTTTGCGACCCCATTTTGACACTACTTGGGTTACTATCAGATTGGATAGTTCCATTTTCAAGTAACCACCCTTGTAGTTGGAGAATCTTTCGTGGATGCGATTCTTCTTTGATCCAAAATTTGAGATAGTCAAGGCAATAGCCCCTTTCAATGTGGTCATTGCACACAATTAGGTCCACACAAATATATAAACAAAATATATTCACTTGTGGATGGAGACACCCTAGGTACCTTTTCCCAAGCAGTATCTATCTTGGGGGTCAAAACTCTAGAATGCTGACTACTTGAGTTGATATAAGTCCCACATTCACTTAAGCCCTAAGTTGGTTGATTTGCCATGCTACCAATGTGTCCCCTTGTTCCCTACTTTAGAAGATATAAGTCTGCTACACCTTTTTCCTAACACAGTCATTGCACACTAAAAGGAAACCCCTTAGGTTGGCTAGCTCTACCCCATGGCCAATAGACTATCCCTTTGGATTTGTAAACCTAAGATAGGATAAGTTTGATATAGCCCCTTCTCAGTAGGTCCCTCTCACACCCACATGGTCCATAAATTAAATCTATCAAATTTGATCGAGCTTACATCCCGAGTGGATATGCCCTCAATTAAAAATCAAACTAAACCAAACAAAATATATCAAATCACATGAAACTAAGATAAATTAATCCTAATTACTTTTGTGTTCACATAAGTCCCCATCGACATTTACCCAGTAGTCACCCTAGGTCAGGTTCAATTTGTTGTGCATCCAACAGCTCACCCCAGCGGTTGTTCCTAACTTTGGAAGATGTAAGTTTGCTATGCCTTCTTCTCACCATTGAACACCGAAAGGCAACCCCTTAGGGTAGCTCTACCCCATAATTAGACTATCCCTTGGATTTGTAAACCTAAGGTAGGTCAAGGATGATATAGCCCCTTCTCACTAGGTCCATTACACACCAACATGGTCAACACATTAATTTAGATTAAATTAAACCAAATCTAATTTACCCCAGTGGAGTTAAATCACACCCTTCTCCCTAGTGGATCCCCAACTCATAAATAAATAGGTCAAGCAAACAAATCAAATTCAATACCAACCTACCTAGTGGAGCCAAATTAAACCAACTCCTCTAGAGTCTAAATCAAAGAAATCCAATCAAACTCTTATCCCCAGCAGATACATCCTCAAACAAATCTATAAAATCAAACTCAAATCCCAATCCCTAGTAGATAGCCCAAACTTGCTTTTCTAGTGGAAGGTTCATATACCCAATCCCTAGTGGACTCGAGCCCATATCTCTAGTAGACATGCCTCCACATCAATTAAAACAAAACAAATTAAAGTCAATTTGATCTTACCTGGATTATAGATTCTTATCCCAAGTGGATCCTCTTCCATAAATCATAATCAAATCAAATTCAAACCTTATCCCACATTTTCTTCCTCTTTCCTCAACATAGACCCCTCACATGTCATGTCGACCCCTAGTGGATCTCCCTCCATGTCCTTCACATGGAATTCTCATCAAATCTTATTTCTTCTCTTATGCACACCTTTAATACTAAACCAAAAGCCTAACAATGTATTCATTCAAATTACATCATCTTAACATTCTAATTAACATTTTATGATTTTGGATGCAAGCTCAAACCAATTATACATTTCATGCTAATATATTATAGTGTGAATTAACACACTATATTATATTATAATATATGATGTTATATTATAATTTACTATAATATAATATATTGCCTAACATTACTCATTAAAATCACTTAAAAGGAACAAATAACAAAATTTTCTCAAAATGTGAATAATGTTCATTTTATATGTAAAATTGTTTTCTATTAGAAATGGTACAAAATAGCATAATTTTGGTGTTTTCTTGATGTGTTTGGTGAATTTGGCCAAATTCTTCCATCTCAACCTTCAAATTAACATTTTTTGTGAGTTTTGACCCAATGTATTATAACAAAAGTAAAATATACTAAAATGTAACATTTAGTAACACACCACCACATTCATATAAATGTGAAGTTATATTATTATGTACATTATATTTTAATATGCTTTCATATAATATATTATCTTACATTACACCTTAAAATCAATCACTTTAAACAAAAAATTTATAAAATTTGGTTGAAAAATGAACATTTATTTTGGATGCAGAATTCCATTCTTTTGATTAAATGACACACCATAGCACATCCCCAATGATGTTCCCTAAAGCTTACCTTAATTTTGGCCAAATCCCATTATCTCCTACAAATCAAAGTATTTTATGAATTATACTAGTACAAACTCTACTACATTATACTATAACAAACTAAAATATGCTAAACAACAAGTAGTAATACACAATAGTATGCTATAATGCATGAAGCTACACTATGTTATATCCTATATTATAATACAACATATTACATTATATTATATTGCATATCACATCATAAAGGATTTCTTAAGATAATAAATTATAAAATTAGTCTAAACAATAAAAAAACTATATATTTTATTAGATCACTTACATATTTTAAATTGAAATAATATATTATGATGTCATGCTATACCTATTATGAATTTGGCCAAATTCCACCATTTTAAAGTCTAAATCAACATTTTTATAAATAACGTTAGTGTAGGGTCTACTGCATGATTGTAAAATACTAAAAGAATTTAAAATGCACATAACAAAATATTATGATATATGATGTTATACTATGCTACAACATATAATATTTATTTTGAACATAAAATCTTACTTTTTTTACTACAAGTGGAGTAGCACACCTTTGGTACTACAACCTAATTATCACTTCAAATTTAACAAATTTCATCATCAAATTTATTAAATCAATATTTTATGATTTATATTAATATGTTAAGGCACAATACCATAATATAAAAACATTTCAAAACATCTTATAACATCCAAAACACATCACTACATGCTCAAATATATGATGCTACATTACACTATAATATATGGTAATATAATATGATTTAGGGTTATTTAGGTATTCAAATCTCTAATTCAAGGGAAAGTCTCTTGAAGACATTTTCTTTAGCCATAACTATGTTAGATTAGGTTTTTTAGATCTAATCTAATGACATATTTATTCAAGGTTTAGGGTTTAGGTTAGTTTGGGTTTAGTTTAGGTTTTAGGTTTAGTTTAGGTTAGTTTAGGGTTTAGGTTTTTAGGTTGGGGTTTAGGTTTAGGGTTTAGGGGTATGTTTTAGGTTTAGGTTTATGGTTGGGTTTGGGGTTTTAAGGTTTAGGGTATAGGTTTAGGGTTTGTGGGTTTAGGTTTAGTGTTTAGGGTTTAGGTTTTTGTTTTAGTGTTTAGGTTTAGGTTTGTTTAGGGTTTAAGTTTTAATTTTGGATTTAGGTTTAGGTTTTAGGCTTTAGAGTTTAATTTTTTAATGGAGAACAAATTGAGATTCAATATTTATTCTTTTATTTTGTCAACCTAGTAGCACCCACATTTTCTAAGACACAGGCATAGATCAAAACCATGAGCAAATCAATAAGTTAAACGCTATATAAAGATAGCTCCATAAGCACCGATCGATTTCTTCTTTTTTAATTCCCATCAAAAACCACTCCTCTTGAGTGAGATATCATCATATCCCTCCCTCCGCCACCACCACAGTTGTAACCTATGTGGATCCTACTTTATAACACCATTGCTCACCACCACCATATCCACCGACCTCATTCTCCACCACCACGGATAATAGCCTCAGCCTTCCACCACCAAATCTGAGTGAGCCTTTGAGATGTTCTCAAGGTTTTGTCCATTCTGGGTTTAGGTTTGGTTTAGTTTAGGATAGTTTAGGGTTTGGGGTTTAGTGTTGTGGTTATGTTTATTTTAGGTTTAGGTGAGTTTTAGGTTTGTGGTTAGTTTTAGGGTAGGGTTTTAGGATTTAGGTTTTATGGTTTAGGTTTAGTTTAGGTTTTTAGAATTTAGGGTGGGTTTGTTTTAGGTTTAGGGTCAGGGTTTAGGTTATTTGTGGGTAGGGTAGTTTAGGGTTTGTGGTTTAGATTTAGGGTTTAGGCTTTTTTTTAATTACAAAGTAAGTTTATGTTTATTTTAGTTTATTTTTTATTTGTTTGAGTTTATTATTTTTATTATATTTAGGTTTATTTTTTATTTAGTTTAGTTTATTTTATTTTATATTTAGTTTTAGTTTTTATTTTTGTTTATTTTTTTTAGGTTTATTTTGAAATGAGTTTTATTTTTATTTTTATTTAGGTTTTTTTTATTTTAGGTTTATGTTTAGGTTTATATTTTATTTTTAGGTTTTTTATTTTTATTTTTAGGTTTATTTTTTAGGTTTTATTTTATTTTTGGTTTAGGTTTATTTTAGTTTTTTTATTTTATTTAGTTTATAGGTTTTGGTTTAGTTTATTTAGGTTTAGTTTTTTATTTTATTTAGTTTAGGTTTATTTTATTATTTTTTATTTTAGGTTTAGGTTTTTTTTGTTTGGGTTTTATTTTTATTTTTAGGTTTATGTTTTAGGTTTAGGTTTTATTTAGTTTTATTTTATTTATTTTTTATTTTATCTATTTTAGGTTTAGTTTTATTTATTTAGGTTTTCTATTTTAGTTTAGTTTGGTTTTATTTTTTTATTTTAGTTTAGTTTTATTTTTTATTTTATTTTAGGTTTTAGGTTTTAGTTTATGTTTTATTTTATTTTTATTTTATTTTATTAGTTTAGGTTTTATTTATTTTATTTTTAGGTTTTATTTAGTTTAGGTTTAGGTTTAGGTTTAGTTTTTGGGTTTGGTAGGTTTTAGTTTAGGTTTGGGGTTTAGGGTTTAAGTTTAAGGTTTAGGTTTTTTAGGGTTTAGGGTTTAGGTTTATTTTTTTTAAGTTTAGTTTAGGTTTAAATGTTTAACAAAGAATAAATTAGATTCAACATTTGTTCTTTTGATTTCATCAACCAAGTAGCACCCAAGTTTTCTTAGACACAAGTGACATAAATAAAAAATGAGCACCCATATAGCAAATCAAAATCCTAGATATTAGAATTTCTATAAAGACAGTTCCAGCATCGTTCTTTAGTTTCACTAGTCCCATCAAAATCACCTTAGTAGGATCCACCATCATTATCTCCTCTGCCACCACCACATAACCACACTACTCTAACCACCACCTCCATATCCACCGACCTCTAGATCCCCCACCACCACTTTTATAATCATCGCCCGCTTTGCTCTCCAGATCTAGTTGAGCCTTTTGATGTTACCATCAGGTTATTATTAATTTTAGGTTTATTTTAGGGTTTAGGTTTTAGGTTAGTTTAGGTTTTTTTATTGGATTTTATGGTTTGGCTTTAGGGTTTGGGATTAGTTTAGTGTTAGTTTAGGGTTTATATTTTATGGTTTATGGTTTTTTTAGTTGTAGGTTTTAGGGTTTATTTAGTTTAGGTTTTGGGGTTTAGTTAGGGTTTAGGGTTTTAGGGTTTGGGTTTTAGGTTTAAGTTTTGGGTTTAGGTTTATTTAAGGTTTTTATTTTAGATTTTGGGTTTAGTTTTTTTTTATTAACAAACTTAGTTAGGTTTATTTAGTTTATTTTATTTATTTTATTTTTTTAATCTTATTTAGGTTTATTTTATTTTTATTTTATTTATTTTAGTTTATTTATGTTTAGGTTTTATTTTAGTTTATTTTAAGTTTAGTTTATTTTTAGTTGACTTTATTTTATATTATTTTAAGGTCTAGGTTTTATTTTTATTTTTAGGTTTAGTTTTATTTTATTTTATTTTTTAGTTTAGGTAGTTTTATTTTAGGTTTATTTTTTTTTAGGTTTTTTTTTTATTTTATTTTAGGTTTATTTTAGTTTATTTTATTTAATTTAATTTAGTTTTAGGTTTATGTTTAGTTTAATTTAGGTTTAGGTTTAGGTTTTATTTATTTTAGTTTAGTTTATTTTACTTTAGGTTTAGGTTTATGTTATTTTATTTATTTTTATTTTTATTTTAGGTTTAGGTTTTTTTTAATTTAGGGTTTAGGTATTATTTTTTATTTATTTTTTGGTTTAGGATTTTATTTAGTATTTATTTTATTTTATATTTATTTCACATTTTGTTTTATTTTATTTGGGTATTATTCTAGTTTTGGGTTTGGTTTATGGTAGGTTTGGTTTATTTGGGTTAATTTAAAGTTTTGGGGTTTCTTAGATTTTGGGTTTGGATTTTGGGTTTGGGGTTTAGAGTTTTTTTTTTTCTTAAATTAAGTAAAACCATAGGTTTAGATTTTATTTTATTTTAGTTTATTTTATTTTTATTTTTCTTTAGATTTATTTTTATTTTATTTAGTTTATTATATTTATTTTAGTTTATTTATTTTAGTTTTTTTTAATTTTGTTTATTTTTTTAGGTTTTGGTTTATGTTTATTTTTTTAGTTTTATTTTATTTTATTTTCTAGGTTTAGGTTTTTTAGATTATGTGATTTTATTTTATTTTTTAGGATTAAGTTTTTTGGTTTATTTTAAGTTTATTTGGTTTTTTTTAGTTGGTTTAGGTTTATTTTACTTTATTTTAGCATTAGGTTTAGGTTTATTTATTTTAGAGGTTTAGTTTTATTTTATTTATTTTATTTTATTTTATTTTGGTTTTTTTTTTAGTTTAGGGTTTAGGTTTTTTTTATTTTATTTTAAAGTTTATTTTAGTTTATTTTATTTTATTTAGTTTTAGGGTGTAGGTTTAGTTTATTTATGTTTAGGTTTAGGTTTTATTTATTTTAGTTTAGGTTTATGTTTATTTTATTTTGTTTATTTTAGGTTTAGGTTTTTTCTTTTTTAGTTTAGGGTTTTTTTTTTAAATTTATTTTAGGTTTATTTTTAAGTTTAGGTTATTATTTAGATTTTATTTTATTTAGGTTTTGTGCCACCATCCTTCAAGATCTTTGATGGTAGAAACCCACGATAACACATTGCACACTTTAGAGTCACTGCAACAAGGTGCAATGCCTCTCTTTCATCTTTGTTAACATAGTGTTGCATTTGATTGGTACATCAAACCGCTATGTTCGGTGAAGACTTTGGAGTTGGAGCACCTTTCATGAAGAAGTTTTAGCTTCAACAGAGGGTGACTGTAGTGACCTCATAGAGAAACAAAACTCAATGAGTCCTTGATTACATTCTCGTGGTACAACTGAGCATGAATGCAAACCATAACCTCCAAACAACCTCGAGATTCTTCTCAAGAATATCCATGGCCCGGTCGCCTTCATGCTCAAGGGATTTACCATTAAAACATTCGAGAAATTAATCAAGAAGGTGGCTAACCTACAAAAAAAGCTAAACAGTTTCCCTTTCCTGACCAATCACCTAGGCCAAGCCACAGTAGGTGTTTGAGAAGAAGCCAGTGATAGTTGTGTCAGTTGATAAAGGGAAGCATCCAACCCGAGTTCAGTATGAAAGACCACGAGCTCAGCCTCCTTTCCACCTCTTCCCACCTTGGCCATCAAACCACCACCACAATAATAAATGACCATTTTCACCACCTCAATAGCCTACCCAAGAGCAATATTCATATCCATTGCTGTAGCTACTTTCCACCTACTTGGATAGATTGAATAAGCATATTCATTCAAGAGGGAGGTAGTTAGGAAAATCTTAAGAATCTCTTAAAGATACGACTTTAGTTACCAGAGGCTAAGAAGCCAGATGAAGTGGGTGAAAGTGATGATCCTAGTTATTGCCCCTACCACCGCATGTTAGGCCATGTCTTAAAGGATTATATCACTTTTAAGGCCTAGTTTGAGCACAGCTATAAGGTGGTAGCCATAGTTATCCCTAAGGAATTTATTAGAATAATCCAGCCTATTATAGTAATCCTTGGGGATACTTGTCCTCTTAAGAAAAGAAGGTTTGATATCTCTTATCCCAACCTCTAAGAAGATCATTTTTAAGATCAAGAAGCTTTCCTTGCAGTGTGTTTGAAGTAGCTCAAACCTCCAACATCAGGAAGTTTTGTTAGTTGCAAAGGACAACATAGAATGATAACCCAATAAAGAATAGCATCACATACTTAGATAGTCCAAGATATAGCCAGTAGTCAGTACTCTCCACTATCAGTACCACCTCTTCTCGCTAGCTTTATCTGTAAGCATTGTATTTGTAGATAAGGGCACTAAATTTACTGCTTACTTTACTTGATTTCTATCATGTACCTTCACCCAAAAAAGAAATTAATGAAGAAAGCATTCTACTTATATATTGTTACTTATGCTCTTGATTTTATTCCATTAAAAGCTCTTTGAGTTTATATAAAATAATAGCTCTAGTAGTTTCGATCCTTTCCTTGATTTATAGTGAATTATCCTTCTCAATCAATTAAGTTCACTGAGATTGACTTGAGTCAACACTAAGATCCATAGAAGAAGTGTAGGTATGCTCGATAAGAAGGTAAAACTTTTACTCTCATCATTCCAAGAAGTCACCAAAGTTAACCTACAAAGGGCAAAGTTCTACCTCCTGGTAGCACCTCAAGATAAAGGTAAGCAAGTCATTGGTTCTAGTAGATAGCCCCTCCATGATGTTCCACCCATGGATATGCTTATGGAGGACTAAGCTAGAGTTGATTACAATGTCTAGCTCACCTTAGAATGTTTCTAGTTGCTAAGCATATTTATGTTGTCTTATCCAAAGAGATGAGGGAATCTAATCAAGGCCTTACTTGATCTAGAGATATGCTTAGCTCAGCTGAATTCTATTAAAGAGGAGGCATGCTAGTTGAAAGACATCATAGGAGTTACATTTAGTGATGAAGACTTACTCCTAGGATATAACACAACCACCTCTTCACATTGTATGTTTTGAGTTGAAATTTAATTATATTACTAAGGCTTATAATCCAATAGCACACTGTTATGGGAATGCCTAAGATGTGAGGATTTATGCTCATAGCCCAAAGGAAATAGCCACCTTGAATCCTAAATCTAGGGAACTACTAAAGCATGACCTAAATCTAAGCGACAGGTGGACATAATGGTTTACCTCCATAGGAGAGAATAAATTGTCCAACTAAGCCCACTTATACTAACTTGGATTATGCTTAAGGATATAAGTAACTTGCAAAAATAGCATTCACATTTTTTAAGCATCCCTTAAGCATAATCCTATGTAGAAAACATGATTAGGCTAATATTGGTCAATTATCTAGTCTATGTAGCATACACCCTGACATCCAATCTAAAATAATACATCATAAAATAAAACATACATCACATCATACACCATCCTAACTTAATGCTAGAAGTGTGGCTTAATTCTAACGTGTGTATTAAGGCTTGTGTGGTAAGTCTTATATTAGTGTTGTATTTTCTAAGTGTTGTAGGACTCAATTTAACATGAAAGGTTGATTTGACTTGATGTAGTTTAATTGATTTGAGAATTCTAATTTATGTTTTCTTTTGTTTCATTTAATTAGACTTAGCAACTAAGTGTTATAAAGAGAGGGGATTTCCTTTTCATCCCTACCTTAAGTCACTTTCTAAAGTATATTAATTTCATTTAGTTCTCTTTAGTGAATGGCTTACTAAATGATTTAATTAATCCTAAGTTTAGGTTTACTTAAAATAATCCTTTTCAAAATAAAAGGCATCTTAAGATTAATTTAATTGAATTACTACCACATGACACATATTAAATCATTCCTTTCATCACATGTAACATGCATATGATTTAATCCTAAGCATATCCATACATGTAACATATTTTAGCACACTTAAATGATGAATGAATATGTATGTTTAGAATTTATATTTTAACTGATTGAATTATTTAAACATATTAATTTAAAACTTTATCCAAATTGTTATGCAAAAAGGACATAAGAATGAAATTAAATAGGCATGTGCCATTGTTAAATCAAGAAAGTAAGGTAATCAAATGACCTCCTTCGAGCTAGCTAAAGCATCATATTCTCAAGATGTCTAAACTATATACCCATTTCTATTCAAAGATATGTAAATTTTTATACATGAACATAGGAAGTAGGCTCCAAATCATATGGCTAATTAATTCAACCACTTAGTCAATTATGAATGCATGCAATTTTAATGTAAAATGGGATTTTCATTCACTAATCACATATACATATACATGTACAAAGATATGCAATTTGTCAATGTTAAACTAGAATTGAGTAATCAAATGACCTCCTTGCTAAAAGCCTGTATTCGGGATGTCTAATTATATACTTATTTTCTTTCAAACACATGGATGTATACATAAATGAGGGAAAGAAAATCAACAAAGGTTGTATATTTTGTTTGATTGAATCATTTATATATATATGAATTAAAGCTCTATCCAAATTCTAATGTTGAAATACATATGAATGAAATTAAATGGGTATGTTCATTGTTAAACCTGGAAGTGAGGAAATCAAATGACCTCCTTTGGGTTAGCTAAAGCCTCGAGTTCCTGGATGTCCAATTATATATCCATTACCATTCAATCTTATATAAATTAACACATGAATAGAGGAAAGAGAACGCAATATTCATACACTAAAGCTATAAGAACATGCATTTCTTATGTACTTATAACTAGCATCATAACACATATTATTATTCATATATAAGCTTTTGAAAAATATATTTGATTTAATAGTGATAATAGCCACACATATATTAAATTAAATCAACACATGCAAGCTTACATAAAGAAAATCCATTTTATTTTACTTGATTTTGAAAAGATGGATGCATGAATTCAAATGACATACCAAATTTAACATGATTGAAATGAGGACAATCAAATATAAGCATATGATTCATTAAACAAAACTAGTTCTTAAGGACATTCACATTAAATAAGATTATTTAAAGCAAACCAAAGCTTTATTAATTAAGTTATTTAATTTGATTTAAAGAGGAGAAGAGAAATCATCACTTATTATTTTAAACCCATTCACATTAGTGATTTGATTTAATTTAAGAAAATGTAATTAAGTTGATTTTAACTAAGTTGAACTCTTAATTAGATGAATTAATTACCCTCACTTATGTCACCTTAAAGTAATTAACTAAATAATTACAAGCCAACATGATATGTATGGAAAATAAACAGCAATGATCCTAGAAATAAAAGGCCTAATGCAATTGACTCATGATTAATAGTTAATAAGGACTTAATTATTATGGTTTTCCCACACATGTGGACTAACCATAATATTAAACTCTTGTTATTAAACACCAAGATCTACCCCATGATTTAATTAATTAAGGTCTATGTGATTATGATTTCAATTTGATTAAGTGATTTAATTAATTAGTTAAATCTTAATTATAATTATAAAAAAATGAAATGAACTTATAAAGGGTCCCAAACCTATTTTCTTACTTCACTTTTTATTGAACAATGATTGAAAAACATAATTATCTAATTTATTACTGTTCATGGTTTTAATTAATGATTAATTAACTTAAAAGAGTAACAAGGTTTAATTAGTTAATTTAATTAAGTGAGCAATAAATTTCAAGAAAACTATGGGAGGTGTGAGGTCATCCCATTAAATTAACCCAAAAAAGGATTAATTTCTCAAGTAATTATGGAGTAATTAAGCTAATAAATTTTATAATTAAATATTTATTAAACTTTAATTACTATTCAAAATTAGTTATGATCACGTTTAATTAATTCTCCTTAGGAATACATTTAAAATAAGTATTTATTTGCATTTTTTAAATTTTTGTATGATTTGTTATGATTTTTAGAAGTTTATTAAAATGATTAATTATGTACTAAAGCTTAATCTGTGGTATGTAAAATGCACTTTCCATATTAATAGATTGGCTAATTAAAACTTATCACTATGCCTAACATCAAGGAGGTGAACGGCTTTCTTCATCGTCCATCAAGATCATATGGCTACATTAATCCCACAACTTAATAGATTAAATCGCATCAATCTAGCCAATACCATGATCCATTTTGATCACAGAATGGATGGTGCATCTAACATCACGAAGTGAGGGAGAATGTAGTCCATCCACCATTGCTCACTTTTAAGCTTAGAAGGATCAACTCCAAAGGATCCCACCTTTACAACATCGATGAGGGGATGTAACGGTCAAGATCAGTGAGATGCAAGTTTTCTTCAAAACCTCCAACCCATTTGCAAGGATTAGTTTGGAAGCATACATCACTAGAGCTCAAGATCGGTGGTTGAATAATTAAGGAAGATTCATCTAGTAGATGAGCCTTGTTGAAAGTAATTGATCAATTCCATGATGTTCATTTAGGCCATGAACTAACGATTTAGTTACTTTGATCAAGTCCACCTGATGCTCGAAGCTTGGGAGATGATTCATTCTGCTCAATGAGGTGGAAAGGTGCAAGCAAAGTTAATTTGAGTTTATGGAGAAATAGGGAAGTTAGTAGAATGGGAGTGTCCTATTTCAAGATAAGTAGAATTTTTTTGATCAAGGAACGAGCTTGGGATCTTAGGCTAGGCTCATCTTGGGTAGCTTATGAGGAATGATTTTGGTGCGTTTGAGTGGAAACGAGAGTATACCCCCCTCCATCTTGATCAAACATCAGGATCGAGTTTGGCTTCTAGAGGTCGTCCATCCATCTCAGGGAGGAGGTGAGTTGGCTCAACTTGGTTTATTGAAGGTGGGGAGGTGGTTGCCAAGGAGGAGTCATGGGTTTCCGATGGGTTTCAAATGCACCAATGGGAGGGTGAGGTGATTTCCCTCCCATTGGTCATGGTACCTAACCACCCCATGAGTTAGGTTGGGCGTCTAGCTTAGGTGGACCATTGGGAGAGTAAAGTGGCCAAAGAATGGAAATGACCACTTACATGGGTGATTTATCTCATGTGATGCCCTTGACCTAAGAGTAGAATGATCATTTTACAATGGATTTATTTGGGATTTGAAATGAGCCAAAAGTGGTTACCCAAATTTTAAGTCAAGGAGTTGATTTGTTAGTTTGGCTAATTTGACTCATTTAGGTCAAATTATGTTAGGTCAAGTTGACCAATTAGTCAACTTGGGGCAAAGGTCAAGTTTATATGATCATTTGGGATGTTATGGTTCAATTAGTTTGGTTTAGTTTGGCTTAGATTTGATTTTCACTCATTTGAATTCATTTGGGTCAAATGGGTTAAGTTGACCAATTTCACCAAATTAGCCAAATTGTCTGGGTTGTGTTGGTTTGGGTACAAATTGAAGATGATTGTAGGCTTTGGTTTCATAATTATTTGGTTTATTTAGGCCAAGTTTAACCTTTAGGTTAATTTGGGCTAAGTAAGTCAATTTTGAATTGGGTCCAATCATTTTATCAAGTTCAACAATCAATTTGGAATGAACTTGAGCCATTGGTAAATCAATTTATTTATATTTTGATTTGACCTAATTTGGTCTTTAGGTCAATTTGGGTCAACATTCAAAAGGTCCAATTGGGATTGGTTTGATCAATTGAAGGTCAAGTCATATTCAAATATTGATTTTATTTGGTATGAATCATTATTCAAAGGATTTGGGTTAGGTGAAATTTGGTTTAGTTCATATTTAAGGCATTTTGGTCATGATTTTAGTTTGAATTTTTGATAATTTGATTAGGTGATTTTAGGAGGTTTTGATGGTTTCAATCCAATTTAGGTTGGCTCAATAGGTCAATTGGCCACTTTGGGTCAAGTGAACCAATTGGGTTTAGTTGGCTTGATTTTGGGTTGAGTTGATTTAGAGTTTATATATGGATTTGGGATTGATATTAAATTCAATTTATTTTTTTAGGTTCAAATGAGTTTTGGTTCATTTGAACATTTAAGTTAAGTTTTGGCTTGATGATTTTATTTCATTTATATTTGTGAATATGATTGAAGCTATGATTGATTCATGAGAAAATCAATTGAATATTGGGAAAGGCAAGGGTAGGAATAGTTCTCTTAACTTATTATGATGAGATATATCATATATCCAATTTACCAACAATGAAGTTGAATTTAGGTTTAGTAGAGTTATTTAGTCTAAGCATCTAGAACATCTTAATTGGGTTATAGTTATTAATTATATTTGGGTCCTATAGGTTATAAAGCCCAAGCTCCATTTCTAACAAGTTCACCATTAGTTTTAGCCCAAATTTAGGTTACCATTTAAGATTTAGGAGAGTGCTAGGTTTTAGAAGTTGGCCAAGGAGTTGGCATTTAGGATGAGTCCATCTCAATGAAGGTCCATAGACAAGTCTTTCTTTATTTATTGAACTCAGAAAAGTACACTCTTGAAGGGGAGGATGCCATTTCCAAGAAGGACGAGAGTTAGATGGTTTGCAACCATTCATAGATTACCTAAATAAAGGAAAACTACCTTAAGAAAAGTCTTAAGCTTAGTAGATGAAGCAAAGAGCATTTTTTTATGCTCTGGATGGTGTCTTATAGGTCTTTCATTCATATTACATTATTTAGACAAGCAAAGCTAAGATCATGACCATACATATTTTATGGAGCTAACTAATTCCAAGATGAAACCCAAGATGAAGAGACTAGGATACTATTGGCCATTATGATCAAAGATTTATTTGAGATGCACCAATGTCAAATACATGGTGTGGTCCTACCAACCACCCAACATTCTATATCCTACATTGTTTCACCATTCAAGTTTTAAGGGTATGATTGATCCTCCTTCTTTGTCACGTCATCTAGTTACTACTTTTAGAATGGATGAAGGTGATTTGGGTCATAGAAGTTTTTTTAGGAACTATATTGTATTTTAGAGTGCTATGAATTACATCTTATAATGGTTGCATTCAAGAGCAGAGATCATTTTAGACATCATAGATTGGAGATATTATACTATCAACTACTTAGGGAAAATGACTTAGGTAAGCCTTCAAGAAAACTCTCATATAAATACTAAAAGATACTGACAACAACAAGTTATAGGAGCATGAGCTTAAGCCTTATGGGCCTTCACCACATATAGAACTCTAACTCACTTTTTCTCTTTTTGTATGGGTCCAAGTCGTTACCATTATAAGTTCAACTCCCATCACTTGATAGTAGAAGATCAAAACAGTAACTCAAGTTCTAGAAGAGCTCAAGGTTTGGAGGAGAGATTTAGGTTATTTAGAGATAATGCCCCAGGCACTTAGTGCTTAGGTTCTTTAGCTTTTGTCATCCATTAGTCTTCTTGCTTTGAGGATGTAAGTCTGCTATGTTTTCCTTCCTTACTTTACACTCAGGAAAGCCTTGTTAGTTTTTTTTTTTTTTTGTTGGTAAGCTACCTCATGTTTGCTTATTTTAAGAGGATGGGAGTTATGCTTTTTCTTAGATTAGCCTTCTGCATCGATTGACTAGTATTTTAAGGTTTGGGATAAGTTAGTTCTTTTGACTACTTCAAGTCTCTAGTCCTTCCTGGGCTCCCTACTTAGTAGTTTCTCTAAGTCTGATATTGTCCACCGATGATAATATACCAATGATCTTTTGGAAAGTTGTAAGCTACACGCTTTCTTTTAAGGGTGATCATTGCACATGGATGGGCACCTTAGGTTGTTGGTTCTCACTATGCTAACCGATACACCACTCATGATGATGAATACACCATAGGTTGGCTAGTTCTTCCACCTTAGGATACACCACTTATGAAAGATGTAAGTTTTCTATGCTTTTGTGAGTTCCACCATATTATAGGCTTCTTTTTCATGGCTTGATATTTAGGACCTTGTGAGCACTATGTTTTGGGTTACATTTTGTGACCATATTTATACAGGGTTATCATTGATAGTTTTTAATAACCACTATGGTTAGGAATCTGGGATGTGTTTCCCTGTCTAGTAACTGAGATAGTTAAAGGACATTTCTTAGTGGTCTGACACCAACAGGTCCATGTATAAATATATATTCACTGGATTAGGAGGACACCAGTGACCTTTTAAGTATCCCATCTTAGAGTGTCAACAAAACTATCTATAAGAATCACTACCTTGATTTAGTTTACATTCATGTTAAGATTTAGGTTAGTTTTAGGTTTAGGTTTAGGGTTTAGGATTTAGGGTTTAGGATTTATGGTTTTTTTTAAGATTAAATTAACATATAGGTTAAAGTTTATTTAGTTTATTTTATTTATTTTAGTTTATCTTATTTTTTATTTTATTTAGGTTTATTTTATTTTACTTAGTTTAGTTTATTTATTTTAGTTTAGGTTTTTTATTTTAGTTTATTTTAAGGTTTAGGTTTAAGTTAAAGCTTATTTTTCTTGAGTTTCATTTTTTTTTATTTTAAGATTAGGTTTTATTTTTACTTTTTAAGTTTAGGTTTAGGATTTTATTTTATTTTTTTAAGTATAGGTTTTAGGTTATTATTTTAAGTTTATTTTAGGTTTTATTTTTAGGTTTTTAGATTAATTTTAGTTTATTTTATTTTATTTAGTTTTAGTTTAGGTTTAGTTTATTTTTTAGTTTTTTTATTTTATCTTTAGTTTAGATTATTTTATTTTATTTATTTTTTTTCTAGTTTAGGTTTAGGTTTTATTTTTTTATTTAATTTTAGGTTTTATTTTTAGGTTTATATTTTAAGTTTAGGTTTTTATTTAGCTTTATTTTATTTTATTTTAGATTTATTTTATTTTTATTTTAGGTTTTATTTTTTTTATATTTAGGTTTTATTTTTCTAGTATTTTAGGTTTTAATTTAAATATTTTATTTTATTTTTTTTTTATTTTAGGTTTTAGTTTATGTTTTTATTTTATTTTATTTTTTTCATTTTATTTTTGTTTAGGTTTTAATATTTATTTTATTTATAGGTTTTATTTAGTTTAGGTTTAGGTTTTATCTATTTATTATTAGGGTTTTATTTTAGGTTTATTTTAGGTTTTATTTTTATTTTAGGTTTAGATTTATTTTTTACTTTATTTATATTTTTTAGTTTTAGGGTTTTTAGGTTTAGGTTTTATTTATTTTAGTTTTAGTTTATTTTATTTTAAGTTTATTTTATTTTTTATTTTATTTTATTTTTTAGATAAGTTTATATTTCTACTAGGGTTTGGGTTTTATTTTATTTTTATTTTAGATTATTTTATTATTTAGTTTTATTTTATTTTTTATTATTTTTTATTTTATTTAGTTTTTTATTATTTAGTTTTTATTCAGGTTTATTTTATTTTTTATTTAGGTTTTATTTATTTTAATTTTTTCTTTTATTTATTTTATTTTAGGTTTAGGTTTTATTTTAGGTTTTATTTTATTTTTTTTCTTTATTTAGGCATACATTTTATTTTATTTTATTTTTGGTTTTATTTACTTATTTTGTGGTTAGGTTTAAGGTTGTGGTCAGGGTCAGGATGGGTTTAGTTTTAGGTTTATTTCAGTTTTGTGGTTTGGGGGTTTAGTTTCAGAGTTTAGTTTTTTGGCCTAGGGTTTAGGGTTAAAGTGTTTAGTTAAGTTTAGGAGTTTCTGGTTTTCAGGGTTTCAGTGCCTAGGTTTGTGGTTAATTGGGGTTTGGGGTTTCTATTAATTTAGGGTTTAGGTTTAGTTTAGAGTTTGGTTTTAGTTTTAGGTTTAGGTTTGTGGTTTGGGTTTAGGGTTTAGGGTTTAGAGTCAGGCTTAGGGTTTAGGTTTGAGTTTTTTAGAGTGGTTTAGGGTTTTAGGGTTTAGTTTGTGGTTTAGGGTTTAGGGTTTAGGGTTTGGGTTTAGGAGAATCTGCTACAATCAACTTGTATTTTAAATTTTTGATGATGTTTAAAGAAAAAATTAATGTTGGAGAATATCACAAATGATGTTGATTTTAATTTTATTTTCTCATATGTATTTATTGGGGAAAATCTTTATAATATAATTTTACCCTTAACACAAAAATCAATTTTTCATGATGAAATATGGGGAGATTGTTAATAAAACATTTTATATCTCTTACCATTTAATTTGATGATAACAAATCATGTGTAATAAAGATTAATATTTTCTTTGTAGGCTGAATTATTCAAATTAATCATTATGATTATCATTATTGATTTAAATTTTATAGATAAAAAATATATTTTCTTAAAGTTGCTAATTATTTATTTAAGATATTTCAAGAAATTCATCGACTCAACTTGCTTCATTAAATCGAGAAAGTCATATTTTGGACAATGGCTATTGAAAATTTTCATAGACTTGTAAAATTAAATAAATTAAATCTCACAAAAAATGAATATTTTTGAATTATTTTCATCTTGTTTATTTTGATTTTTAAAAATGTTTTTCCATATTTAATTTACATTATTTTCTAATTTTCATGAAATTATTTTATCTGGATAATTTGACTACTTGTTAGTTTAGCCTTACCCATTACATCTAAACTTGAGTTTAGTTCATTTATTTCTTCTTCAATCAATTTTCATACTTATAATAATTTACATCCATTTATTTTAGCATGAGAATTAATTTATTCGTTAATTATCCAAAGTACCCTTATTGAGATTAAAAGTTTAAAAGGAGAGAATACTAATATTATAAGTAAATTAAATGATATCTTTTGTTCTACAAATTTTAGTTTTCCCTCATGCTTTACATTCAAATCCATTCATGTCATGCAAGCAATATTTATGAAACTCACATACTTTAAATTCTTGTGCATCTAACATGCATGTTAGTTTATTCTTAAAATTAAACCTAGAAGTTATAATTCATTTATGTATGCTTTGCCCAATGTTATATGCATACTTTATTGTTGGCAAGTTTCATATGTTTGCTCATTTAGAGATCAATATAATTAAATGCTTCATCTTTGTGCATTTGGATTCCTAAGGGAACTAAGTTGCATTGTCCATCATCTACTTATTCAAATATTTGTAATGCTACTACTATTAGTAGATCTAAGATTTCTTGGATACCAAAATCTAGGAAATGAGATTGTATTATAGGATTGTCTTCATGATAGACTAGTGAAGACAAGTCATTAATTCAGGTTTACAAAGAAACATTTAATTATAATAGTATACAAGAAGGAATAATATGAGGTAACATATTTTGTATTATTAATTAATACCTACCTTACATGTATTTAGGTCTTATGATTAGTTTTGTTTCATTCAAGTCTAACTACATTAGATAAGCTTCATATTTTTTTTATTTTTTTAATGAATGAGTTGTTTTAAAATATGATTTGAAAATAATTCTATAAATCACATGAAATCCATATTTTAAATATATTTGACTTATTTTGGAATAATATTTTCATAGACTTTATAAGTTTTACATTATTTTACCAATGAATTTTTTAGATTCAATTTTAATTTTTTTTAAAATTCATGATAAGTAAATTTAGTTGCTACCTTATGTAGATCTTTTAATCTTTAAACTAAGGGGTAGTTTGGGATCCCTTCAATTTTTTATTTTTTGTTTTATATTTTTATTTTGTTTTGTTTATATTTTGTTTCAAAGTAAAACATATTTGATATTATTATTATTTTTTAAAACACTCTAAACATCTAAAAGAAGTTTTAAGAGTTTTTAAAAATAATGATTGGTTTTAAAATAAAAAACATAAAAGACACATCAAACAAACATGTTTTAAAGATATCATAAAAAAAACATAATTAGTTTATAGTTTTGAAGATAATATGCTTTACATAATTGATATTTACAATTTTATAAGTGATTTGATCTCTTATGCCTTTAATAAATTTTGATTTTTGTTAGTTTATTTATTTTATCAAGCTTATTCTCGCATATGTTTTGTGATCCAAGGTCAATATTCTTAATTTAAAACTCATCATTTCTTGGTATAGTTTATGATTATTAATTTTCCTTAGCTTATGTTAAAAAAATGGATATGATTCATAAATTAGCTTTTATGCATTAAATTGGAACAAATATAAAATTAGCTTTATGAATCATTTTGAATGATTAGAAATTTGCTTGTAATATCTATCTTCATTATTCATGAAAATCTATAATTTTTAGCCTTTATTCTAAATTTAACATTTGATACAATTGCATTTGATTTGATGATAAGATAATTTTAGTTGGTATCTTAAGTATCATTACTTTCAAAATATTATTCATTTTGATTAACTAAGTTGTAGAATATGAAAAAAATTTATTTTGGAAACATGTTTGTATTTTTCTTATGCTTAATTGTATATTTTCATCGATATGACATTTTCCTTCATTTACATGTCTAATCAAAGTTAGTTTCATATTTTAAAAATACAAATTGGTTTACATTAAACATGAGATAATATCAAGCATGTTAGTTATTATTTATCTTTATCATCACATGCTTAATTTAATTCTAGAACTAATTAAGGGGGAGAAATTTGTTGATATAATCAACTTGTTTTTTTTTTTAATTTTGATGATCTAAGGGAGAGAAAATTAATGTTGGAGAATATCATAAATGATGTTGATTATAATTTTATTTTATCGATATGCATTTATTGATGAGGAGAAAAATCTTTATAATATAATTTTTACCCTTCACACTAACATCAATTTGTCATCATAAAATAGGAGATTGTTAAGAATACACTTTATATCTCTCACCATTTGATTTGATGATAACAAATCTTTGTAATAAAGATTAACATTTTCTTTGTAGGATGAATTATTCATATTGATCATTATGATTATCATATTAATTTAAATTTTATAGATAAAAATATATTTTCTTAAATTTACTAATTATTTATTTCAAGTGTTTCAAGAAATTCATCATACTCAACTTTCTTCATTAAATTGGAAAAGTCATATCAATTTAGGTAGAGGCTATTTGAGAATTTCCATGGGACTTGTAAAATAAAATAAATTAAAGCTCACAAAAATGAATATATTTGCTAAATTATTTTTATCTTATTTATTTTTATTTTTAAAATATTTTGCCATATTTAATTTACATTATTTTACAATTTTCATGAAATTATTTCTTTTGGATAATTTAATTACTTGCACTTAGTTTAACCTTATCCATTGCATTTAAACTTGAGTTTAGTTCATTTATTTCTTATTGAATCAATTTTCATACTTATAGTAATTTGTATCCACTTATTTTAGCATGAGAATTAATTCATTTAGTTAATTATCCAAAGTACCCTTTTATTTTAGGTTTATGATTTTGGGTTTAGGGTTTATTAGTTTAGGGTTTAGGTTTAGGGTTGTAGGTTTAGGGTTGCAGTCTAGGGTTTAGGTTAGTTTATTTGGGTTTAGGTTTAGGTAGGGTTTAGGTTTAGTTTACTATATTTTTTTAAATTAGGTAAACCGATAGGTTTTTGTTCTTTTTAGTTTATTCAATTTCTTTTTTATTTATTTTAGTTTTTTTTATTTTTTTATTTTATTTTTTATTTTTATTTTAATTTATTTATTTTAGTTTTTTTATTTTATTTAGTTTTTTTTATTTTAGTTTTTTTAGGTTTAGTTAGGTTTATATATATTTTGTTTAGTTTATTTTTTTGGTTTATTTTATTTTTTTTTAGGTTTATTTTTTTTTTTTAGTTTAGGTTTAATTTATTTTAGCTTTTGGTTTAGGTTTTATTTTTTTGATTTTAGTTTTATTTTAAGTTTAGGTTTTATTTATTTTATTAGTTTATTTTAGTTTAGTTTATTTTATTTTAGTTTTAGGTTTATTTAGGTTTTATTATTTTTTTATTTTTTAGTTTATTTTGTTTAATTTATTTTATTTTATTTTATTTATTTATTTAGGTTTATTTTTTTTTTTTATTTTATTTATATTTATTTAGGTTTTTTTTATTTTTAGGTTTAGTTTTATTTTTTTTATTTTTTTTTTATTTTTTATTTATTTTTTATTTTATTTTTTATTTTATTTATTTTTATTTTTTATTTTTTATTTTTATTTTATTTTATTTAGGTTTTTTATTTTTTTTTTTATTTATTTATTTTATTTTATTTCTTAGGTTTTTTTTTATTTTATTTAGATTTTATTTATTTTTTTATTTTATTTTTTATTTTTTTTATTTATTATTTTTTTATTTTTATTTTTTTTTATTTTTTTATTTTATTTTTTTATTTTATTTTTAGGGTTTAGGAATGGGGTTGGTTTTAGGGTTTAGTGGTTATTCAGTTTTAGGGTTTTGGGTTTAGGTTTTAGGTTTAGGTTTGTGGCCTAGTGTGGGTTTAGGGTTTAGTTTTGTGGTTTTAGGTTTAGGGTTTAGGGTTTGGGTTTAGGTTTTAGGGTTTGGTTTGGGTTTTTTTAAATTTTTTATTTTTTTATTTTTAGGTTTAGGGTTAAGGTTTAGGGTTTTTTAGGTTTTAGGTTTTAGTTTAGTTTAGGGTTTAGGGTTTTTATTTTTTTAACAGAGAACAAATTCAAATTCAACATTTCTTCTTTTTGATTTCATCAACCAAGTAACACGCCAAGTTTTCTAAGACACAAGCGATGACATAAATAAAAAATGAGCACACATAGGGAAAATAAAAAACCCAAGATAACTACAATCATCTCTATTATAAAGAGATAGTTCCATAAGCAGGATCAATCGCCATTCTTCGCTTTCTCAATCCTCATCAACCACCCCACCTCTAAGTAGGGATCCACCAACATATCCCCGATCTCTCCCTCCGCCACCACCATGGATGTAACCTCCATCGCTCCTCCTGCCTCCATAACCACCACTACTCTGACCACCACCTCAAGATCCCCCACCACCATTGAGATAATAGCCTCCTCTTTCTCCTCATCAGAGATCTAGAACTGAGGTGATGTTCCGCCATCAAGGTTCCCCATTATTAGGGTTTAGTTTCTTAAGTTTTAGGGTTTATGTTTATTTTTAATTTATTTAGTTACTAAGTTAGGTTTATGGGGGGTTTAGGGTTTGGGGTTTAGGGTTTTAGTATTAGTTTATATTTTAAGGTTTAGGGTTTAGGTTTAGGGTTTAGTGTTTAAGGTTTAGGTTTAGGTTTAGGATTTAGGTTAATGATTTTTTGTTTAAAATTAAGTAAACTAGGTTTAGTTTATTTAGTTTATTTAGTTTTTTATTTATTTATTTTAGTTTATTTTATTTTTTATTTTTATCTAGATTTATTTTTTATTTAGTTTATTTATTTATTTTAGATTTATTTATTTTAGTTTAGGTTTTAGTTTAGTTTAAATTTATTTTTAGTTGAGTTTTATTTTATTTTATTTTTTAATAGGTTTAAGTTTTATTTTATTTTTTTTTAGGTTTAGTTTTAGGTTTATTTTAGGTTTTATTTTATCTTTAGGTTTAGGTTTTGTTTTAGTTTATTTTATTTTATTTAGTTTTGGTTTAGTTTAAGTTTAGTTTATTTTAGGTTTAGGTTTAGGTTTTATTTATTTTAGTTTAGTTTATTTTGTTAGTTTAGGTTTATTTTATTTTATTTTAGGCTTAGGTTATTTTAATTTGGGCTTAGGATTTTATTTTTAGGTTTAGGTTTTATTTAGTTTTATTTTATTTTATTTTTTTATTATTTTCTTTATTTTAGGGTTAGTTTTATTTTATTTAGGTTTTTATTTTTTAGTTTAGTTTAGGTTTATATATATTTATTTATTTTATTTTATTTTCTTTCTTTTAGGTTTAAGTTTAGTTTAGTTTTTAGTTTTATGTTTTTATTTATTTTTTTATTTTATTTTTTTTTAAGTTTTATTTATTTTTATTTTAGGTTTTATTTAGTTTAGGTTTAGTTTTTAGGTTTTGTGGTTAGGTTTAGTCAGGATTTTTGGGGTTTAGGGATTAGTGTTTGTGGTTTAGGGTTTAATTTTTTAGTGTTTAGTGTTTTGTGGTTTCTAGGGTTGTAGGTTTAGGGTTTAGAGTTTTGGTTTAGGTTAATTTTAGGGTTTAAGGTTGGGGTTTTATTTATTTATTTTATTATTTTTATTTTTTTTTTTTTTTTTTTAAATTAAGCAAACGTAGGTTTAGTTTATTTAGTTTATTTTTATTTATTTTAGTTTATTTTATTTTATATTTTATATTTATTTTATTTTATTTAGTTTAGTTTATTTATTTTAGTTTATTTTAGTTTTAGGTTTATTTTAGTTTAGTTTTATTTTATTTTATTTTAGTTATGTTTTATTTCATGTTGTTTAGGTTTTATTTTATTTTATTTTTGGTTTAGGTTTTAGGTTTTATTTTAGGTTTATTTTATATTATTTAGCAGTTTAGGTTTATTTTTAGTTTATTTTATTTTATTTAGTTTTGGTTTAGGTTTAGGTTTAGATTTTATTTATTTTAGTTTATTTTATTTTAGTTTATTTATTTTATTTTATTTTTAGTTTAGTGTTTATGTTTTATTTATTTATTTTTAGTTTTAGGTTTTTATTTAGCTTTTTATTTTATTTATGGTTTTTTTTCCACCATCTTTCAAGATCTTTGATGATAGTGGGAACCCACGATAACACATTGCACACATTAAAGTTGGTTGCAACACCGTGGCAGAACAGCTTCTTCCACCCTTTGTTAGCAGTCTGTTAGTTGTTGCATTTGATTGGTACGTCGAACTGCCCAATGGTTCGGTGAAGAATTTTCTTGAGTTGGAGCACCTCTTCATCAAGAGGTTTCCTAGAGCTCAATAGAGGGTGACCGTAGGTGACCTCATTGTAGAGAAATAGAAACTCAACTAGTCCCTTGTTGATTACATTCTCAAGTGGCGCAACTTGAGCATGAAATACGAACCACAGCTGCCCATACAAAATGCCATTGAGATTCTTCTCAAGAATATCCATGGCCAATCGCCTTCATGCTTAAGGGCTTTACCATCAAAACATTTAAGAAATTAATCAACAAGATGGCCAGCCTACAAGAGGAAGCCAAACAGTTGCTCTTTCCTGACCAATCATCTAAGCCCAACCATAAGGTGTTTGAGAAGAAGCCGAGATAGTGTCTGGATGAGGGAAGCAAACAACCGAGTGTAGTATGAGAGACTACGAGATCAACAGCCTCCTTTGCCACCTCCTTTTCCACCACCTCATCCATCATACCAGCCACTGTAGCTACCACAATAATAATTTCCACCACCTCAGTATCCTACCTCATAGCGGTATTCATATACATCACCAAGTAGATACTTTCCACCTACTCTTACCGATAGATTGAATAAGCCATATTCATTCAAGAGGTAGGTAGTTAGGAAAATCTTTAAGAATCTCTTAAAGAAACCTAACTTTTAGTTACACTGCCTAAGAGGCTGGAGGAAGTGGGCAAGAGCAATGATCTTAGCTATGCCCCTACCACCACTCAGTGTCTTAGAGGATTGTATCACTTTTAAGGACTAGCTTGAGTGCAGCTATAATTTGGGAGCCATAGTTATCCCTAAGGAATACTTATTAGAACAACCATCTAGTTCTGTTAGAGTAATCCTTGGGGATACTTGTGATCCTCTTAAGAGCAAAGAAGGTTAGGATATCTCCTTATCCTGAATTTCTAAGAAGATCATTTCTAAGATCAAGAAGCTTTCCTTGCAGGTGCCTGAAGTAGCTCAAACCTCCAACACTAAGGAAGGTTTCCTAGTTGCAAAGGATAACTCCGGGAGGGTGACAACCAAATGGTAGCTCACCATACTTCCGAGATAGTCTAAGCAAAGCCCATTCAGTCTAGTACCTCCACCATTGCATCTACCACCTCTTCTTGTTCTCCTCTACCTAGCATTGTATCTGAGATAAGGGAACTAAATCCCTTACTGCTTTTACTGATTTCTATCATGTACCTCCACCCAAAAAAGAAATTAATGAAGAAGGTCGATTATACTTATATATTGTCTGCTCATGATCCTCTTAATTTTATTCTATTGAAAGCTCTCTGAGTCTAAATAAAAATAATAGATATAGTAGTTCTGATCCTTTCTTTTCTTATTCAGAGTCAGACTATCCTTCTCTGAATCAATCAAGTTCACCTCTTGAGATTGACTTGGAGTCAACTAACTCTGAGGATCCCATAGAAGAAGCTATAGGTATGCTTGATGAGAAGGTTGAACATTTCACAATCTTATCATTCCAAGAAGTCAATGAAGTCAATCTATGCAATGGAAAAGTTCTACCTCCTAGGGTAGCACCTCAGGATAAGGGTAAGTAAGTCATTGGTTCTAGTGAGCATATAGCCCCTCCATAGGATGCTCCACCCATGGATACTTGTGGATGACCAAGCCAGAGTTGATTATAATGTCCTAGCTCACCTTACAAAGTTTCCAGCTAAGTTAAGCATATATGACACCCTTGTCTTATCCAAATAGATGAGGGAATCTCTAATCAAGGCCTTACTTGATCTAGAGATATGCTTAGCTCAGCTGACCGCTACTAAAGAGGAGGCATGCCACTCAAAGGACATCTTAAGAGTTACATTCGATGAAGACTTACTCTGGGATGACCACCACAACCACCTCTTTACATTATAATGGATGTTGGCAGATACAGTTATCCAGAGTTCTGGACCTGTGTGTATCACAACATTATGAGTCTAAGAATCCTTGCCTGGGTGGGTGGTGGGGTACTTTTGAGGTGATGATACAACATTGAGGTTTGATGTATCAAAGATAGAGGCATCACCCCATATAGTGAGCCTAATCATGTAAGGGACTCCTAAGGCATGATGGGTCTTTTAATGTAGATTTTTCCCCTACTTACATTGATGAATAAAGTAGGTT
This sequence comes from Cymbidium sinense, assembly GCA_021442155.1. Lineage (NCBI taxonomy): Eukaryota > Viridiplantae > Streptophyta > Magnoliopsida > Asparagales > Orchidaceae > Cymbidium > Cymbidium sinense. The sequence goes on along the minus strand of JAKCPB010001831.1, from coordinate 79,358 downwards.
TATATTAAACTAGGTTCTTAAGTTTCCTATGGAGGCAAGCCCATAGTTAATTACATCTTAGGAAATAAAATTTCCTAAGAATACTTTCGATTAAAGTAGACAATTATCATCTCCAAAGATTTCAAGGTTATACTATCAAAGGATTGGTTGTATTTGGTTGTTCAAGGAGAAGATTTATTTTTGGAATCCAAATGAAATAAGTAAGAAATGGCCTAGTGAGCATTCTAATATATCCTATGATTGTGCTTTATAATTTTGAAGTTGAGGAGATTTATATGTTTTGAGTTGAAATTTAATTAGATTACTAGGGCTTATAATCCACCAACATAAGGTTGTGGGAATGCCTAAGAGGTGAGAATTTATGCTCATAGCTCAAGGAAATAGCTACCTCAGATCCTAAATCTTGGGATCTTTAGTATGAGCTAAAGTATGACCTAAATCTAAGCGATAGGTGGACATAAGGGCTTACCTCCATAAGAGAGAATAAATTGTCTAATTTCTAGACTTATAAGTGCTTGTAGTGGCTATTAGTTAACTCCTCCTACGAATTTTAAATCCATGTAGTCTAGTCTTATGAATTGTAAGATAGCTAGGGTAGTTATTTAATTAGAAATAGACTAAAGTCCTAAACACACCCCCTAAGAGACTAGAGCATGAGTGGTATGAGCATATGACTTAATCTATAGATGCAAAATCTTTTCAAATTTTATCTCATTTTAAACACTTCATTTTGACAAAAGCTTTAGGATATATTATGCATAAATGCATGATGAAATAGCTTATTGGTCAAATCAGCTAGAAGAAGGTGTTCTCCACCACAAGGGATGCCCTCACAGGTCAATCATTCTTTTGTCATGTAAGGATGGAAATCCTTCATATTCAAGAGATAAAGAATATGCATGGATGATGTGAAACATACAACCATACAGCTAAGGGGTTGCTAAATCTTTTAATTATCTTATTTATGTCTTAGGCTTTATGATGAGGTTATGAGTTGTTTAAAATTTAGTTATGAGTGATTAGTTGGGTAGAAAAGTTATTTTTAACCTAGGAGCCTAATCGTATCCAAGCCACACATTAAAGCATCAACCATTTAAGAAATTATGAAAAGTATGCCATCCTAATGTACAATGTAAACATAACATCAAATAATTATATAAAATATCAAAAAATAATTGAAGGTCAAAATGCTACCAACAACCCAAAGAGAGAAAAGATGGGTAGCCGAGCTCTACCCTTATAAAACCTGGAATATGAAAGAATAATTATAATTGTATTAAATGCTATGGGGTCTTCTTTATTCATATCTCCATTTTTGATTTGGTTCCTTCTTTGATTTGGATGGTGCTTGCTTCAAAGGCATCACAGGACACCCTAGGATAAAACCTTGTGGCCATTACTCATTCTAATCGCCCATGGAACTAATCCTATTTCATATTGGAAAAATTTTATTTATGTGGGAAAAGTAAATCTACACCTCCATAATAGAGGTGAGCTAAATATACATATAATCCCAAGCAGTTGTATTTATAATTTGGACTTAGTAACCTACACATGGGTAACTAAGCCCACCTATCCTAACTTGGATTATACTTAAGGATTTAAGCAACTTGCAAAAAAAAGCATTCACATTTATTTTTAAGCATCCCTTAAGCATAATCCCCTATAAAAAACATGATTTGGGTAATATTGGCCTATCATCCAGTCTCCGAAACATACATCCTAACATCCAATCTAAAATAATAATACATAAAATAAAACATACATCATATCATACACCATCCTAACTTAGAACTAGAAGTGGTGACTTAATTATAATGTGTGTATTAAGGCTTGTGTGGTAAGCCTTGTTAGGCATTAGTGTTGTATTTTCTAAGTATAGAAGAATTCAATTTAACATGAAAGGTTGATTTCACTTGAAGTAGTTTAATTGATTTGAGAATTTTAATTTGTGTTTTCTTTTGTTTCATTTAATTACACTTAGCAACTAAGTGTTATAAAGAGAGGAAAATAGGATGGCCCTCTTTCATCCCTACCTTAAGTCACTTTCTAAAGTATATTAATTTGATTTAGTTCTCTTTAGTGAACAACTTAATAAATGATTTAATTAATCCTAAGTTTAAGTTCACTTTAAATAATCCTATTCAAAATGAAAGGCATCTTAAGATTAATTTAACTGAATTACTACCACATGACATATATTAAATCATTCCTTTCCATAACATGTAACATGCATATGATTTAATCCTAAGTGTATCTATATATGCAACATATTTTAGCACACTTAAATGATGAATGTATGTGTATGTCTAGAATTTATATTTTATTTGATTGTAATATTTAAACATATTAATTTAAAACTTTATCCAAATTCTTACAAAAGGACACATAAGAATGAAATTAAATAGGCATATAATTGTTAAACCAAGGAAGTGAGGTAATCAAATGACCTCCTTGGAGCTAAAGCCTTGTATTCTTGAGATGTCTAGACTATATACCCATTTGCATTCAAACATATGTAAATATACATGAACATAGGAGGTAAGCTCCAAATTATATAGTTAATTAATTAAACAACTTAGCCAATTATGAATGAATGCAATTTTAATGTAAAAATGGGATTTTCAATCACTAATCACATAAACATATACATGTACAAAGATATAGGCAAGTATGTGTCATTGTTAAACTAGGGAAGCAAGGTAACCAAATGACCTCCTTGGGGCTAACTAAAGCTTTGTATTCCCGATGTCTAGACTATATACTTGCTTTTCTTAAACACATATGGATGTATACATAAATGAGGGAAAAGAAAACCATGCAAAGAATGTATATATTTTTTGATTGAATCATTTATATATATATATATATGAATTAAAGCTCTATCTAAATTCTAATGTTGAAATATAGAAGAATGAAATCAAATGGGTATGTGCCATTGTTAAACCAAGGAAGTGAGGTAATAAAATGACCTCCTTTCTAGCTAAAGCCTGCATTCTGGATGTCTAGACTATATACCCATTAACATTCAATCTTATATAAATCAACACATGAATAGAGAAAGAGAACTCAACATTCATACACTTAAGCTATAAGCACACACATTTCTTACGTATTTATAACTAGCATCATAACACATATTATTATTCATTTATAAGCTTTTGAAAATAAATTTAGATTTAATAGTGATAATAGCCTCACATATATTAAATTAAATCAACACATGCAAGCTTACATAAAGGAAATCCATTTTATTTTACTTGATTTTAAAAGATGGATGCATGAATTCAAATGACATACCAAATTTAACATGATTGGAAAGAGGACAATCAAATATAAGCATGTGATTCATTCAACCAAACTAGTTCTTAAGGACAATCAAATCAAATAAGATTATTTAAAGCAAACCAAAGCTTCTTTATTAATTTAGTTTTGGATTTGATTTGATTTAAAGAGGAGAAGAGAAATCATCACATGTTATTTTAAACCCATTCCCACACATTAGTGATTTGATTTAATTTAAGGAAATGTAATTAAGTTGATTTTATGGGTTAATTATGTTGAACTCTTAATTAGATGAATTAATTACCCTTACCTATGTCACCTTAAAGTAATTTATTAAATAATTATGAGCCAACATGATATGCATGGAAAATAAACTTGCAATGATCTTAGGAAATAAAAGTGCCCTAATGCAATTGAGTCATGATTAATAGTTAATTAGATTAAGGGACTTAATTAATTACTCTTATGGTTTTCCCACACATGTGGACTAACCATAATTTCATTAAACTCCTTTAGGTTATTAAACACCTAAAGATCTACCCCATGATTTAAATTAAAATCGATGTGGTTATGATTTTAATTTGATTAAGTGATTTAATTAATTAGTTAAATCTTAATTAATTTCATTTTAAAAAAGGGTGAAATGAACTTAGGAAAGGGTCCCAACCCTATTCCTTAGTTCACTTATTGAACAATGATTAATAAACTTAATTAACCAATTTATTACTATTCATGGGATTAATTAATCATTAATTAACTTAAAAGAGTAGTTAAGGTTTAATTAGTCAATCTTCTTAATTAAGTGAGCAATAAATCCCAAGAAAATCATGGGAGGCAGAGGTCATCCTAGTAAATTAACCCACAAAATTTAGGATTAATTGCTCAAGTAATTAAAAAGTAATTAAGCTAATTAATTTTGTAATTAAACCTTAATTACTATTCAAAATTAGTTAAGATCATTTTAATTAATTCTCCTCTAAAATACCTTTAAAATGAGTATTTATTTACATTTTTTATTTCTCTATGATTTTTTATGATTTTTAGAAGTTTCAGCCATTAAAAATGATTAATTAAGCCTAATCCTATTGGCATCACATGGTGCATTGATGCGGTGCACTTTCCACATGACATTGCGTGAGTGGCTACTTAAAACTTATCTGACTCAATGCCTACATGGATGCAGCAAACATGCTTTCTCGTCTATTGTTTGATCTAAGATTGAACAACTATGATTAATCCCATAGCTTAATAGGATTAAATCAAATCAATGTATCGGATCTAATCACGATCGTCCATTCCTATCACTTAGAATGGACGGTGCCTAATCTAACGTGACATGAGTGAGGGAGAATAGAGTCTATTCACCATTGCTCACTTGATCCAAGCTTACCGGAGCATGGATCAACTCCAAAAGGATCCCACACCTTCATGACATTGATCATAAGAGATCCAACAGTCAAGATCACACGAGATGCAAGTTTTCTTCAAAAATCTCCAACCTATTTTTGGCTATCATTTTGGAAGCCACCTAGCTCAAGATTGATGGCTCAAATGATTGGAAGCTTCATCTAGTGGAGACGAAGCTCGTTGAGCAATAATTGGATCAATTGATGTTCACATGAAAGGCCATGAATCGATGATTTGGAGCTCGCTTTGATCAAGTCCCACCTCCTGAGAAGCGTAGGAGATGATTCATTCTTCCTTGATGAGGCATAGGAAAGGTGCATGCAAAGTAAATCTGAGTTGAATGGAGAAATGGGAATGTTAGGTCAAAAATCAGAGTGTACTAGACCGGAATGGAATTTTTTGATCGAGGAATGAGCTTGGGAGCTTAGGGAATGGCTCTAGCAGCTTGTATTGGTAGCTAGGGCATTGAGGAATTATTTTTGTGTGTGTTTGAGTGGAAATGAGGGGTGTATACCCCCCTTCATCTTGATCGGATGGTGGGATCGGGTTTGGCTTCTAGCTATGGGTTTCAAATGTTCAAATGGGGAGGGTGAGGTGATTTCACCTATGTCATGGTCAACCCAACCACCTCTTGGGTTAGGTTGGGCAATGTATTAGGTGCCTAGGTGGACCATTGGGAGATTACCAACTGGTTAAGGAATGGAAATGACCACTTACATGGGTGATTTGTCTCATGTGATGCCCTTGACCCAAGGGTAGAATGATCATTTGGCATTGGATTTGATTTGGGAAGATTTGAAATGAAAAGTGGTTAGCCCAAATTTCAAGTCAGTTGGAGTTGATTTGGTTAGTTTGGCTCAATTTGACTAATTTAGGTCAAATTGGTTAGCGTTGACCAATTGATCAAATTGGGTCAAACCAAGGTTAAGTTCAAATGATCATTTTAGATGTTTTGCAATTGGTTTGGTTTAGTTTCACTTAGATTTGATTTTGGCTCATTTGAATTTATTTGGGTCAAATGGGTTAAATTGACAAATTTGATCAAATTAGCCAAATTAGCTTGGGTTGGATGTTTGTTTGGGTTTAGTTGACTAATTAAAGATGATTGTAGGCTTTAATTTTGATTTGGTTTTGATTTAGGACAACTTGGAACTTTATGGACAATTTGGGCTAAGTAGGTCAATTGGGTTCAATTGGGTCCGATCATGGCTTTAGTCAAGTTCAATAACCAATTTGGAGTGAATTTAAATCATTCATTGCAATCAATTTGGTTTATATTTTTATTTGACCCAATTTGGTCTTCTAGGTCAATTTGGATCAACTTGGTTCAAGAGGGCAATTGGGTTTGGTTTGACTCAATTGAAGGTCAAGTTATATTCAAATATTCATTATGATTTGGTTTGAATCATTAGTTTCAAGGGATTTGGCTTAGGTTACAATTGGCTAGTTTGGGTTCATATGGGTTAAGGGGTTGACTTGGTCAAATGACCAAGTTGACTTGGTTTGACCTAATTTGACAATTGATCAACCTAGGTGATCAACAATCATGATGGGGTTTTGATGGGCTTGATTCAATCTTTGGGTAGGATTAGAACTTGGCTCAAATAGGTCAAATTGGCCACTTGGGTTTAGTTGGCTTGATTTTGGGTTGAGTTTTATTTAGTTGAGTTATATATATAGATTTGGGATTGATATATAAATTCAATTGAATTGGCTTGGGTTCAAATGAGTTTTGTTCATTTGAACATTTCAAGTCAAAAGGGTTTTTGACTTGGGTTGATTTTGGTTTGGCTTGATGATTGTAGATTTAATTTATATTTGTGAATATAATGAAGGTATGATTGATTCATGAGAAAATAAATTGAATTTGGGTTTTGAGGAATTTGGCTAAGTCCATAGAGTTGGGTCATGTGGCTTAGGTTTGTATTTTGATTCAATTTGATTTTGTTTTGATGATTTAAATGTATATTCCATTTAAATTTGTAAAGTTGATTGAAAATATTATTGATTTGTGAGAAAATTAATTGAGTTTGAATTTATTTGGTTTAAGATTAAGTCCATGGAGTCATATGGCTAGAAGGTTTTGATTTAATTTGATTTAGTTTGATTTATTTTTGATCATTTGAATGTAACTTGATTAAAGATATAAATTGATTATGAGAAAATCAGTTGATTTTGGATTGATTTATATTAAGATTTGGCTATGTCCATGGGATAGGTCCATGGCTTTAGAAGGGTTTCAAGTTTGGATTTGATTATGGGCTTCAATCATTTGGTTTTGGAATTTGGGTTTGGATTTGGATTTGAATTTGATGTTTGAATTGAACTTGAGGTTTGGTTTGAGAAGGTGAACATGGATTGGATTTGGGTTGTATGGTAGGTGGATTATCCTAATTCCTAAGTCATAACCTAATCCTATGGTTAACCCTTCTAAGTCATTAGGCTTAGTTAAGTTTTTACCTAATTGTTAGAAGTGTCTTATGACTGGGAAGTCTTAGTCTAGAAAATATCTAATTCTAAGATGGGAAGATTAAATTCACACCAAAAGTGAGGTTAACAAGCCTTAGGCTTTATAGTGTTGCCCTTGGAGAAAAATGATTGGAAGACCGAAGCCAAGTTTCACATTATTGAGTTGGATACATCTTTCAACACTTTACTTAGGAGAGCATGGATACATGAGAATAATATAGTTCCATCCTCTCTACATCAGTGTATAAAGTTTGTGAGAGGTGGGATCGTCTACTGTGTCAAAGGAGATCTCAAGCCATTTATAGTTCATGGGGTCGGCATATATGAGGATGTGACTTACTACCTCCCTCAAAATCAACAAGTCTATTCTTGTAAATTTGCCAAAATTTAGAAATAAAAGAAAAACAAAAAGAAATAGAAAAAGAAAGAGAAAAGAAAAAGAAAAGAAAAGTGAAAATGAGAAAGAAAACAAAAGGGAGCGCAAATAAACTTGGAGGAGGAAGTAGAGCCTGATATTAAAATCCACCCACAGTTTGTTACTCCATTCAAACATATAGGTAGGATGACCTGACATCCACCAAGTAGAGGAAGAGGCTAGTTTAAGGGCAGTCCTAGGGGTGTAAAACTTCCTTATTGGCCACCCAATAGAAGATATGTCCAAGTTACTAGAATACACCTATCCATAGACTTAGAATCTAGTTCATAAGATGCATCTTATATGGTTAGCACACCATCCAACTTCTCAAGTAGATTCCCTTGAGGTCACTTGCCGATAGATGAAGAAAAGCAAAGCATAAGTGTATCAAGTCTATATGTGAAACAGTTAGGCATCAGTTGGGTACCTTAGCTCTAACCCCACTTTCCTTTCAAAAAGCTAATGTTTTGGTAGTTAAGGAAGCCCCAAAGTCATCCACAAGTGTGAAGACTTAGAGGTTCTTTCTGGAAGCATCATCCTCAAGTCAAGAAGTTGATGTAGAACTTGAGGATGATTCATATAAAAATTTAATAGAATTACCTTTTGATTGGTAGTTGCCTTGTGTTCATAATTTAGCAAAGAAAGGGTTAATCCCACATACTTGGTCAAAGTACAGGTCAGACTACTTCAAAAGAATATGTAAGAACAGATGCAAAAGCTCTCAATCAAGACCGGGACTAAGATTTGGTATAGTGGGTCTAATCGATGATGATGATTATTACTTAGTCATCACCAATCATTTGGAATTGATAGGTTCTTTTCAAATCACATTAACTCATATGAGGAGTTGCTTAGAAACTTCGATGATCTAGATGATTTTAAAGTCAAAGATGCACCAAAGTTCAAAGAAGAGATCAAGTCAACCATCGATGAGCTCAAAGAAATTAACTTAGAATCAAGAAGATCCATTCCACATACATCGCTTATTTGTTGAATGAAATTGAAACCAATGACTTAGTTAGGCTATAGACTGAGATTAAGGTCTGCTTTGCATGGAGTTATGAAGAGATGCCTGGATTGGCTCCTAACATGCTAGTCCATAAACTACTAATAGAGACTACTACTAACCCTATCAAGTAAGATCCCAGACATATGTGATTAGACATAGAACAACAAGTCATTTTTGAAATCAAGAAATTAATTGATACTAGCTTCATCCAGAAAGAATAATACCCTACCTGGTTAGCTAGCATCATCCCAATTAAGAAAAAGAATGGCCAAATTCAAATATGAGCCAATTTTAGAAATTTAAATAAGGTATGTCCAAAAGACAAATTTCCACTACCAATCCTGATGATGGTGGACATTGCCTCATCTTATGCGCCTTATCTGGATGGTTCATATGGATATAATCAAATAAAGATGGTTCTTGAAGATGAAAGAAACACGCTTTTCAAACTCGATCAATCTATTACTGAGGTCATTCCTTTCAACTTAAAATGCTATTACTACATATAAGCTTATGACTAATCTTGATAAACTCATTCATTCTCATCATGTTGATCATCAAAAGTAGAGAAGGAAGACTGTCTCTTTGACTTGAGAGTAGTTTTCAAATCATTAAGACAATTTAACCTCAAAATGACCCCCCTGAAGTGAGCAATCAGAGTAGCTTCAAGGAAATTCCTCGGGTTTGTTGTCCGACATTAGGGATTTGAAATCAATCTATAGAACATAAAGTCAATATTAGAAATGCCACCCCTTAAAAGTTTAACTCAACTCAAATCATTCTAAGGGAAGTTGGCATATCTAAGATGATTTATATCCAACCTATTGGGAAGATGTCAGCCATTCTCAGCACTTATCAAAAAGGACACAAAGTTCAAGTGGGATGATAAGTGTGAGCATGCCTTCGAAGACATCAAGCATTACCTGATGATGTCGCTTGTCATAACATCCCCTATCTAAGGCAACCCGCTCATACTTTACACTGCTTTATTATATGACTCCTTTGGTGCTTTGTTGGCCCAAGACAAATAAGATGGAAAATGCACTCCACTACCTCGCCATCATCTAATCCTTCGAGGCTAATTATCCACCCATTGAGAAGCATTGCCTAGCTTTAATATTTTCATCCCAAAGTTGTAGTACAACATGCTTCCTCATAAGGTAAACTTAATCTCTAGGATCAATCCACTACATTATCTCATGACACGACTGAAACTATCTAGACGGTTGACATGATGATCCATGATCCTTTCATAGTTTGACATTACCTTTGTAACCCTCTATGCGGTGAAAGGATAAGCACTAGCAGATTTCATTGCAGCACACCCACTTCCTGCTGACTCTCCGCTTAGTGATGATCTCCCTGATGAATAAATCATGAACTTAAGCGATACTAGCATTCACTGCTGGGAGATGTACTTTGATGGCGCAGCTTCCTCTCAAAAAGGATAAGAACCATAATCTACTATTCCAGAAAAGGTAGAGGTAGGAATAGTTCTATTAATTGTGGACCGTGATGTGATGAGATTCTCATATCATCTATCCAATCCTTGCACCAACAATGAAGCCGAATATGAGGCTCTGATTGTCAGTCTAGAGTTAGCCATTACTTTAAGCATCCAGAACATAAACATCTTCAAGGATTCTTAGCTAATTATCAACCAAATCATTGGGTTCTATAAGGTTATAAAGTCAAGATCCATCACTATGATAAGTACACCATGGAGTTGTTGGCCCAAATTCCTAGAAGTTACCATTTATAAAATTCTTTGAGGAGAGAACACCATAGTGTATGCTTTAGCCAAGATTTTCAAAGAGTTGGCATGTTTGAAGGATGAGTCCATATCAATAAAGGTCAAAAATAGACAAGTCTTATCCCATATTGATATTGAACTCATCAAAAAGTACTCTCTTGAAGGGGAGGTTGCCATTGCCAATAAGGATAAGGAGTTAGATTAGAGGCAACCATTCATGGATTACCTTATTAAAAGATAACTACCTCAAGAGAAGTCCCAAGCCCATCAGATGAAGCAGAGAGCACTTTCCTATGGTCTTGTGGATGGTGTCTTGTATCGATGATCTTTCCATCATATGGTTACATTGTTATACAAGCCTAAGATCATGATCGAGGTACACTCAAGACTATGTGGAGCCAACTAATATGGTCTGAAGATGAAAGCTAAGATCAAGAGACTTGGATACTACCAGCCATTGATGATCAAAGATTGCATGGATATGGCTAGGCGATGCCATCAATTTCAAATACACATTGTGGTCCTACACCAACTGCCCAACATTCTGCATCTTACATTGGCCTCTTGGCCATTTGAGTGTTGGCATACCGACATAGTGGATTTGATTGATCCTCATTCTTTCAAGGGTCATCGATTCATCTTAATTATTGTTGATTACTTTTCCAAATGGGCAAAGGTGATTTTTCTCAAAGAGGTCATAACTCAGCATGTTCTCCAATTTTATAGGAACCATATCGTATATAGGTTTAGTGTGCCTTGATAAATTTTATTTGATAATGGTACTGTATTCAAGAGCACTGAGATCAATAACTTTTCCTTGAGTCATAGTATAGATTGGAGATATTCTACCATCAACTACCCGAGGGTAAATGGCTTAGTAGAAGCCTTCTATAAAACTCTTATCTAAATATTGAAGAAGACACTTGACAATAATAAGCGGTAGTGGCATCAATAGTTATTTGAAACCTTATGGGCTCACTGCACCATATACAGAACTCCAACTTAGTCTACTTCTTTCTCTTTAGTGTATGTAAGTCGTTTCTACCATTAGAAGTCCAACTCCCATCATGGATAGTGGGTAACAAGATCACAAAAGTAACACCAAGTTGCTAGAAGAGATTAAAGGATTGGAGGAGAGATGTGCATCCTAAAACCTCGAAGTTGTACAAAGCAAAATTATTTAAGCTCACAACAAGTTGGTCATCCTAAAGCTTTTCAAGTAGGAGAGAACTTATTTTAGTTTTGAGGAGATTATTGCCCATCAAGATGGGGCAAGTTTGAACCCACTTGGGAAAGCCCTTTTTTCATAGAGAAGCCCTAACATGGAGGATCTTATCATATTATGAATCATAAGGGAGAGTGCCCAATGCTTCCAATTAATGTGCTCTACTTAAAGAATATTATAAATCGTGTTTGAAAATAATTATCATAAATGAAAATTCTATTTTGAATTCAATCTTTTCCATGTTGAAAGTATTCTTGTTTGCGAATTCACCATGATATTTTTAGGGTAGGTGTAATGAACTTGAGCAACATCATATCCTTCATCAACACAACACAAACACAAACTACACATAAACATATAAAATAAACACATATCTTTTGGCTTGGGCTACTTTGAGTTGAGATAACGCACCCAACGACACTCACTTAGTAGCTGCTCTAGGTCAGGCTGACGTGCTATCCTACTAGTGTGTCACCCTAGCAGTCTTCTTGCTTTGGAGGATGTAAGTCTGCTATGCATTCCTTCCTTACTTGGCCACTGCACATCAATGAGTTCCTTGTTAGTTTGGCAAGCTTTATTGTGTGGCCGGTAAACTACCTCATGTTGGCTTCATTTGGAGGATGTGAGTCTGCTATGCTTTCTTCTTGGATTAGCCTTCATGCACTAACTAGGTCAAGTATATTTAAAGTTTAAGATAAGTCCCATAGTAGCTCCTTCCCTTCTGACTACTTCAAGTATAGGTCCAATCTTTCCTCGAGGCTCCCCGCTTAGTAGTCGCTCTAGGTCAAATAGTATATGTCCCATTGATGAAAGACTATTCTGATGTTCAATTCTTCTTGGAAAGTTGTAAGCCTACATGCTCTCTTTCTAGATTGATCATTGATGGGCACCTTAGGTTGGTTGGTTCTCACTATGCTAATGGATACACCATGCGAAATACAACTTAGTTGGTTGGTTCTCATACCTTAGATACACATATGGCATGTAAGTCTTATGCTTTCTCCTTGAGTTGGCCATCAGACCTATTGGCTTTCTTTTCTAGTGCTCGTGATAACACCCCTAGCACCTCCCCTGGCACTATATTTGGATCACATCCTTTGACCCCATTTAGACATTACTAGATTACTATCGATTGGATAGTTCTCTTCCTTATAACCATCATGGTTGAAGAATCCATCTATGGATGTGCATTCTCCCTTGGTCCAAGAATCGAGATAGTCAAGGATGATAGCCCCTTTTCAATGTGGTCTCTCACACCAAGGTCCACACAAACATATAAATAAAAAATATATTCACTTGTGGATTAGAAGGACATCCTAGTACCTTTCTCGGCATATCCTATCTTTAGGGGTGAATAAAACTCCCTATAAGAATCTCTTGATTGCTCTTGAGTTGATATAAGTCCCAAACAACTTTCACTCAGTAGTCTCCCCTAAGTCGGGTTCTATTTATTATGCTATCAACAGGTCACCATAGCAGTTGTTCCCTTCTTTAGAAGATGTAAGTCTACTACGCCTTCTTCCTAGTATAACTGCTAATCAAAGGCAACCCTTAGGTTCTAGCTCTACCCCATGCTAGTAGACTATCTGGATTTGTAAATCGAGATAGATAAGTCGATATAGCCCCTTCTCGGGGTCCATCGCACACAACATGATCCATAAATTAACTCTATCAAATTTGACGAGCTCACATACCCAGTGGATATGCCCTCAATTTGAAATCAAACTAAACCAAACAAATAATACTAAATCACATGAAATTAAAAAAAATTAATCCTAACTACTTTTTAGTTATCATAAGTCCCCAATGACATTCATTTAGTGGTCACCCTTGGTCAGGTTCAATTTTTTGTGCATCCAACAGGTCACCCAATAGTTGTTCTGCAATTTGGAAGATGTAAGTTTCCTACGCATTCTTCCTAGCACAGCGGTTGCACACCAAAAGGCAACCCCTTAGGTTGGCTAGCTCATTCTAGTAGACTATCCTTAGATTTGTAAACCTCGTAGGTCAAGGCCAATATAGCTTCTTCTTAGTGGATCCACTAACAATGTGGTCCATACATTAACGACAAATTAAATTAGATTTTCCTGGGAGTTAAATCACACCCTTCTCCCTAGTGGAGCCCCAAATCATATATAAATAATTCAAGTAAAAAATCAAATTCAAAACCAACTTCTCTAGTGGAACCAAATTAAACCAACTCCCCTAGTATAGTCTAAATTAAAGAAATCCAACCAAACTCTTTTTCCCAGTGGATACATCCCCAAGTAAATCTATGAAATCAAACTCAAATCCCAAACCCTAGTGGATAGCCTGAACCTACTTCTCTAGTGGAAGGTTCATATACCAGATCCCCAGTAGACTCGAACCCATGTCTCTAGCAGATGTGCCTCCACATCAATTTAAAAAAAATTAATTAAATTCAATTTGATCTTAATCCATGGTGGATTACATATTCTTATCCCTAGTGGATCTTCTTTCCTTAAATCATATAATCAAAGCAAATTCAAACCTTATCCCAAACAAATTTTCTTCTTCTATGCCCTCGACATAGACCCCTCACATGCATGTCCAATGCATGTGATCCTCAGATCTCCTCCATGTCTTGACATGGAATTCTCATCAAATCTTATTTCTTCTTATGCACACCTTTAATACTTCAACCAAAAGCCTAACAATGTATTCCTTCAAATTACATCATCTTAACATTGTAATCAACATTTTATTATTTGTGATGGTGTAAGATCAAACTAACTATACAATATCATGCTAAACATATTATATTGTAAATTAACACACTATATTATATTATAATATATGATATTATATTATAATATATTATGTTATATTATAATTTGCTATAATATAATTTATTGCCTAACATTACACCTCATTAGAATTACATAAAAGTAAGAAATAATAAAAATTTTCTCAAAATATAAATAATGTTCATTTTGGATGTAAATTATTTATTTTCTATTATAAATGGTACAAAATAGCATAATTTTGGTGTTTTTTGTGTGTGTGAATTTGGCAAATTCTTCCATCTCAACCTTCAAATTAACATTTTGTGAGTTTTGACCCAATGTATTATACAAAAGTAAAACAAACTAAATTGTACAATAACATTTAGTAACACCACCACATTCATATATATATGTGAAGTTATATTGTTATGTACATTATATTTTAATATGCTTTCATATAATATATTATCTTACATTACACCTTAAAATGAATCTCTTAAAAAAAAATTATAAAATTTGGTTGAAAAATGAATATTTATTTTGGATGCAAAATTCCATTCTTTTGATTAAATGACACACCATAGCACACCACCAATGATGTTCCCTAAAGCTTACCTTAAATTTGGCCAAATCCCATCATATACCAGTATGAACTCTACTACATCATACTATAACAAACTAAAATATGCTAAACAACAAGTAGGACAATAGTATGCTATAATGCATGATGCTACACTATGTTATGGCATCCTATATTATAATACACTATAACATATTATATTATGTTATATTGCATATCACATCGCAATGGATTGCTTGAGGTAAAAAATTATAAAATTAGTCTAAAAAAACTATAAATTCTAATCATTTCACTTAAATATTTTAAATTAAAACAGTATATTATGATGCCATGCTCTACTTATTATGAATTTGGTAAAATTCCACCATTTCAAAGTCTAAATCAATATTTTTATAAATAATGCTAGTGTAGGCTCGACTGTGTAATTGTAAAATATTAAAAGAATTTAAAAATGCATAGAACAATATATTATGATTTATGATGCTACACTATACTACAATGTATAATATTTATTTTAAACATAAAATCTTACTTTGTAGACTACAAGTGGCATACCACACCTTTGGTAATACAACCTAATTCAATTTAAAATTTAACAACTTTCATTATCTCATTTATTAAATCAAAATTTTATGATTTATATTAATGTACTATGGGCATACTACCATAATATACAAAAAACATTTCAAAACATCTTATAACATCCAAAACACATAACCACATGCTCAAATATATGATGCTACATTATACTATAATATATGGTATTATAATATGATTTAGGTTAAGGTTTATATTAAAATCTTTAATAGTCAAGGAAAGTAAGACATTTTCTTTACTATAACTATGTTATTAGATCATTCTTTAGATATATTGACATCCTTATTCAAAGTTTAGGGTTTAGGATTTAGTTAGGTTTAGGTTAGTTTAGGGATTAGGGTTTAGGTTGTTTAGATTTCATGATTTAAGGATTTTTTGAGTTTGTGGTTTATTTTATGGATTTGGGTTTGTGGTTTTGGGTTTATTTATTTAGGTTTAGGTTTAATTTAGGTTTAGGTTGTGGTTTATTTTAGGTTAAGTTTTAGATTTAGGTTTAGGGTTTAAGTTTACATATTTTATGGTTTATGGTTTAAGGTCTTTTTATTTAACAGAGATCAAATTTAGATTCAACAATTCTTTTTTTTTTTTATTTCATCAACCCAATAGCACCCCAAGTTTACTACAGTTTAATTATGTTAAAAATGAGCACCCATAGAGTAAATCAAAACCCTAGATTAGTTGAACCATCTCTTAGAGACATACCATAAGTAGATACGCCATTCTTCGCTTTCTATTTTTATCAACCACCCCACCTCTAGTAGTGGGATTCCCCATCATATCATCTCCTCCGCCACCACCATGGTAAACCTCCATCTCTTTCCTCCATAACCATTGGTTAAACCACCACCATATCCAAGAACACCTAGATCCCTTAACCTCCATTCACCTCCACCATAAAATCTAGATGCTAGTTGAAGGTGATGTTACTGCCATCAAGTTTTGCCTATTCTTAGGGTTTAGGGTTTATAATTTAGGTTTGGGTTTTGTGGGTTTTATTTAGTTTAGGTTTTAGGTTTTTTATCATATTTGTGGTTTAGGATTTAGGTTTTAGAGTTTAGGGTTTATGATTCAGGGTTTAGGGTGGTAGGTTTAGGGCTTAGGGTTTAGGGTTAGTTTTATGGTTTAGAATTTAGGGTTTAGGGTTTATGATATAGTGTTTATGTTTTTTTTTTTTAAATTTAGTGAATTTTTGGTTTATTTATTTATTTTTTATTTACATGAGTTTATTTTATTTTTTTTATTTTATTTAATTTATTTTTATTTTATTTAATTTTTTTTATTTTTTATTTATTATTTTGTTTTTTTATTTTTTAGGTTTATTTATTTTTTTTAGAGTTTTATTTTATTTTACATTTTTAGGTTTATTTTTTATTATATCTTTTATTTTGTTTTAGGTTTTCTTTATGTTTATTTTAGGTTTTATTTTCTTTAGGTTATTTTAGTTTATTTTATTTTATTATGTTTAGATTATTTAGGTTTAATTTTTTAGGTTTATTTGGTTTTATTTATTTGGTTTTAATTTATTTTAGGTTTAGTTAATTTAATTTTAATTTATTTTATTTTACATTTATGTTTTTTTTAGTTTAGTTTCAATTTTATTTTATATTTATTTTTAGGTTTATTTCTTAGGTTTAGGTTTTTATTTAGTTTTATTTTATTTTAGTTTTAGGTTTATTTTATTTAAAGTTAATTTAATTTTATTTTTTATTTTAGTTTATTTTTAATTATAGTTTAAGTTTTATTTTTTATTTTATTTTTTACTTTTTATTTTATTTTATTTTGAGGTTTAGGTTTATGTTTTATTTATGTTTTTTATTTTATTTATTTTATTTAGGTTTAGGTTTTAATTATTTTATTTTTTAAGTTTATTTTAGTTAGTTTTTTAAGTTTCAGGGTTTAGAGTTTGGTTTAGGTTATGGTTTATGGTTTATTTTATGGTTAGGGTTTACAAGTTTAGGTTTAATTTTATTTGTGGCTTATTTATTTAGTAATATTTTTTATTTGTGGATGGTTTGGTTTAGTTTTGGGTTTTTAGTGTTTAGGTTTTATTTAGTTTAGGGTTTAGTGTTGTGGTTTGTTTGTGGTTTTATGATTTAGGGTAGGTTGTGGCTAGAGTCTTTAGGTTTTTTAGGGTTTAAGATTTAGGGTTTATTTAGTTTTAGTTTGGGTTTATTTTTTTTTTAAATTAAGCAAATAGTTTTAGTTTAATTATATTTTTTTTTATTTTATTTTATTTTTTTTATTTAGTTTATTTTTTTTTATTTAGTTTAGTTTATTTATTTTTATATTTTATTTATTTATGTTTTATTTTTATTTTTTAGTTTAGAGGTTTATGTTTATTTTTAGTTTTATTTTATTTTATTTTTTGGTTTAGGTTTTTAATTTTAATTTTATTTTTTTATTTTTAATTTTATAGTAGGTTTTTTATTTTTTAGGTTTAGGTTTTAAGTTATTTTTATTTTATTTAGGTTTATTTTAGTTTAGTTTTATTTTTAGTTTTTTTATTTTATCCTTTTAGGATTTATGTGTTTATTTAGGTTTTATTTATCTTAGTTTAGGTTTAGCTTATTTTATTTTGTTAATTTAGTTTTTTTATTTAGTTTAGTTTTTATTTTATTTGTTATTTTTTAGGTTTATTTTTTTTAGTTTAGTTCATTTAGTTTTTTATTTTATTTTAGTTTATTTTATATTTTATTTTACATTTAATTTTTTATTTTATTTATTTTATTTTTGGTTTTATTTTTTTTATTAGTTTATTTATTTATTTTATTCCAATTTATTTTATATTTTATTTTATTTTATGTTTTATATTTTAGTTTAGTTTAGGTTTTATTTTATTTTATTTTTATTTTATTTTATCTTTATTTAGTATGTTTCTTTATTTATTTATTTTATTTTTATGTTTATTTGGTTTTGTTTTGTTTTAGGGTATGGCCTAGTCTTCATTGGGTTCCTAGTTTCAGGTTTTAGGGCTTGGATTAGGCCTAGGGTTTTGTGGATTTTAGTGATCAGTAGTTTAGGGTTTGTGGTTTAGTGTTTAGTGGTTTATTTATTTTAGGTTCAGTTTAGGGTTGTGATCTTGGTTTTAGGTTAGGGTTTAGTAATTATATCTTTAATTTATTTTTTATTTTTTAAATTAAGTAAACTAATAGGTTTAGGTCTATTTAATTTATTTTTATTTATTTTAGTTTATTTTAGTTTCAATTTTTATTTAGGTTTAGTTTTATTTTTATTTAGTTTTTTTAATTTATTTTAGTTTTTTATTTCAGTTTAGGTTTTTTATTTTATTTTTTTAGGTTTAGCTTTATGTTTATGTTTATATTTTGGTTTTATTTCATTTTATTTTTTTTTATGTTTAGGTTTAATTTTTTACTTTTATGTTTTTTTTATTTGTTTATAGTTTTTATTTAGTTTATTTTTTAGTTATCTATATGAGTTTATTTTATTTTTTTTATTTTTTATTTAGTTTATTTTTTATTTTTTTTTTTTTTTATTTTGTTTATTTTATTTTTATTTATTCTTTTAGGTTTTATTTAATTTTTGGTTTAGTTTATTTTACTGAGTTTTATTTTTATTTTACATTTTGGTTTAGGTTTTTTATTACATTTGTTTAGGTTTAGTTTGTGTTTTCTTTTATGTTTATTTTAGGTTTTATTTTTTTAGTTTAGGTTTTTATTTTAGTTTATTTTATTTTATTTTGTTTAGATTTTTAGGTTTATTTTTTTAGTTTATGTTTGGTTATTTATTTTGTTTAATTTATTTTAGTTTAGGTTTTATTTTATTTAATTTAATTTATTTTTATTTTACATTTATGTTTTTAGTTTAGTTTTCAATTTATTTTATTTATTTTAGGTTTATTTTTTATTTTATTTAGTTTTATTTTATTTTAGTTTAGGTTTATTTTATTTAAAGTTTTAATTTTGTTTTTTTATTTTAACTTTATTTTAATCTTTTTACTTTATTTTAAGTTTTATTTTTATTTTTACTTTTTTTATTTTAATTTTTTTTATTTTAGGTTTGTTTAGGTTTTAGTTTATGTTTTTATTTTATTTTATTTTATTTAGTTTTAGTTTTATTTATTTTATTTTGTTTTATTTTGTTTTAGTTTGAGCTTAAGTTTAGCATTAGGGTTTAGAGCCTATGGTTTAGGGTTTATGGTTTAGGTTTTATGGCTCAGATTTAGGTTGGGTTTATTAGATTTAGGTTTTGTCAGATTTGTGGTTAGTTTTAGGTTAGTT
Source organism: Cymbidium sinense (assembly GCA_021442155.1). NCBI lineage: Eukaryota > Viridiplantae > Streptophyta > Magnoliopsida > Asparagales > Orchidaceae > Cymbidium > Cymbidium sinense. The sequence goes on along the minus strand of JAKCPB010001831.1, from coordinate 59,633 downwards.
CATTTGTTTAGGGTCTAAGGTTGGTTTATTTTATTTGTGGTTTAGGGTTTGTGGATGTTTATTTTTCATTGTGGCTAGTGTTTTCAGTTTTGTTATGATTTAGGTTGGGCTCAGTGGTTAGAGTAAGGCTCAGTTTAGGTTAGGGTTTAAGATAGGGTTTATTTAGGTTTAGGTTTAGTTTATGATTTTATTTTTTAAATTAAGCAAACCCAGTTTTAATTATTTATTTTTTTATTTTAGTTCATTTTATTTTTTTTTATTTAGGTTTATTTTTATTTTATTTAGTTTAGTTTATTTTATTTAGTATTTATTTTAGTTTATGTTTTTTATTTTTAGATTATTTTTTTAGGTTTTTAGGTTTATGTTTATTTTTAGTTTATTTTAATTTTATTTATTTTTAGCCATTTTAATTTACTTTAGGTTTAGGTTTTATTTTTAATTTTAGGTCAAGTAGGTTTTATTTTATTTTTTAGGTTTAGTTTATTTTTTTATTTTAGGTTTATTTTTAGGTTTTATTTTTAGTTTAGTGAGGTTTATTTTTAGTTTATTTTATTTATCTACTTTAGATTTATGTTTTTATTTTAGGTTTATTTTATTTTAGTTTATTTATTTATTTTTTTAATTTTAGTTTAGGTTTTTTTTATTATTTTAGGTTTATTTTATTTTTATTTATTTAGGTTTATTTTTTAGGTTTAGGTTTCATTTAGTTTTATTTATTTTTATTTTTATTTTACATTTAATTTTATTTTATTTGGGTTTTAAATTTTGGTTTTATTTTTAGTTAGTTTTATTTTATTCAATTATTTTATTCCAATTATTATTTTTATATTTTATTTTATTTTATTTTATAGGTTTTAGGTTATTTAGGTTTTATTTTATTTTATTTTATTTTATTTTATTTAGTTTATGTTTCTTATTTATTTTATTTTATTTTATGTTTTTATTTAGTTTTGTTTCTTTTTTAGGTTTTTTATGTTTTAAAGTTTAATTTTAGGGTTTAGTTTTTTGTGGCTTGGGGTTTAGTGGTTTTATTTTTTATTTGTGGATTTAGGTTTAGGGCCTAGTTTTAGGTTTATTTTGTTTTTAGGGTCAGTTTGTTTAGGTTTAGGTCAGTTTGTGGTCTGGTTTAGGGTTTATTTTTGTGGTTTTGTGTTGTGGTTTATTATACTTTAATTTATTTTTTTTAAAATTGTAAACCTAGTTTAGTCTATTTAATTTATTTTATTTATTTTAGTTTATTTTAGTTTCATTTTATTTAGGTTTAGTTTATTTTATTTTAGTTTTTTTTAATTTATTTTAGTTTTTATTTCTTTAGGTTTTTTATTTTATTTTTTAGGTTTAGCTTTATGTTTATGTTTATCTTTTTGGTTTTATTTCATTTTTATTTTATTTTTTTATGTTTAGGTTTAATTTTTTTACTTTTATGTTTAGGTTTAGGTTTTTATTTTATTGTTTTTATGTTTAGGTTTTAAGTTTTTATTTTAGGTTTATTTTTAGGTTTTATTTTTTAGTTTTGTGTGGTTTATTTTATATTTTATTTTATCTATTTAGGTTTAAGTGTATTTATTTTAGGTTTTATTTATTTTATTTAGTTTAGGTTTATTTTATTTTTTTTTAGTTTAGTTTTTTTAGGTTCATTTTTATTTTATTTATTTTAGTTTATTTTTAGTTTATTTTTTTTAGTTTTTATTTTATTTTAAGTTTATTTTATTTTTTATTTTATTTTTAGTTTTATTTTATTTGGTTTTATTTTGGTTTATTATATTTTTGATTAGTTTAGCATTTATTTACATTATTTATTTTAGTTTTTATTTTATATTTTATTTTATTTTTATGTTTAGGTTTTAGTTTTAGTTTTATTTTATTTTATTTTTTATCTTATTTAGGTTTTATGTTTTTATTTATTTATTCATTTTATGTTTTATTTAGTTTAGTTATGGTTTTATGTTTTAGTTTATGGGTTATTTTTTAGTCTGGGTTTGTGGTTTATTAGGGTTATATTATTTTATCTTGGGTTTAGTGGCTTTTGGGTTTTAGGGTTTTATTGTTTTAGTGGCCTAGGGTTTGGTTTTATTTAGTTTTTGGGTTTAGGGCTTTTTGTGGTTTAGGGCTCAGTTTGTCAGGGTTTTTATTTAGTTTAATTTTATTTTTTATTTTAAATTAAGTAAATTAGTAGGTTTGTTTATTTTAATTTATTTTTAATTATTTTATTTTATTAGTTTTGATTTTTTATTTTATTTAGTTTTATTTTTTATTTTAGATTTATTTTATTTATTTTGTTTTTTTTATTTAGTTTAGTTTTTATTTTATTCATTTTTTTTTATAGTTATGTTTTATCTTTTATTTATTTCTTTTTATTTTATTTTTATGTTTAGGTTTTTTTATTTTTATTTTAGGTTTTAGGTTTAGGTTTTTTATTTTTATTTTTTTTAGGTTTTAAGTTTTATTTTAGGTTTTTTTATTTATTTTAGGTTTATTTTATTTATTTTATTTGGTAGTTGGGTTTGGATTAGTTTATTTTATGTTTAGGTTTAGGTTTTATTTTATTTTAGTTTGTTTATTTTAGTTTAGGTTTTAGTTTATTTTTATTTTATTTATTTTAATTTTTTTTATTTTAGGTTTTAAGTTTATTTATTTTAGGTTTATTTTTTTAGGTTTTTTTTTATTTATTTTATTTTATTTTTAGGTTTATTTTTTTTATTTTTGTTTTTTTTATTTTATCTATTTTATTTTTTTTTTAGTTTAGTTTAGTTTATTTTTATTTTATTTTTAAGTTTATATTTTAGTTTAGGTTAGTTTGGTTTAATTTATTTTATTTTATTTTTAATTTTATTTTAGTTTAGTTTATTTTTTTATTTATTTTGTTTAGGTTTTTAGTTAGTTTTATTTTTTTATTTATTTTATGTTTTCTTTTTTAAGGTTTAGTTAGTTTATTTTTGGATTTTTTTAGTAGGGTTTGTTTTAGGTTTAGTCTAGTTTAGGTTTTAGGGTTTAGGTTTAAGATTTAGGTTTATTTAGGGTTTGGGGTTTATGTTTGAGGTTTAGGTTTGTGTTAGGTTCGTGGTTTATTTAGGGTTTTGGTTTTAGTTTTTTTTATTTTTACAGAACAAATTTAGATTCAACATTTCTTCTTTATTTCATCAACCAAGTAACACCCCAAGTTTTCTAAGACAGTTTATGACATAAATGAGCACACATGGCCAAAACATAGTTCCATAAATAGTCGATCTATCGCCTTCACTCTCATGAGAGCATAATAGTTGTAATGTTTTCATACCACCACTCACATATCCACCTTTTAGATCCCCACCACCATTATAATTGCCACCTCCACTAATCTAGATCAGCCTGGTTTGATGTTCCCGCCATCAGTTCTACATTCTTAGTTTAGGTTTATTAAGTTTATTAGTTTTATGGTTTAGTTTTATATTTATTTACTTTATTTATATTTTTAGGTTTAGGTTTATTAGCTATGGTTTGGTTTATTTTAAAATTTATTTTGTTACTTTAAGTTTAGGGTTTGGGTCAGTTAGTTAGGGTATGGTTTGGTTTGGTTTATTTTATTTTTGTGGTTTAGGGTTAGTGTAGGTTTTTATTATAGGATTAGTTAGTTTTATGGATCTTTAGGGTTTAAAGTTATTTTTAGTTTATTATTATTTTTATAAGTTTAGTTTATTTTATTTTTTGTTTATTTTTAGTTTATTTTATTTTTATTTTAATTTAGGTTTATTTTTTCTTTTATTTATTTAGTTTTATTTTTTTAATTTAAGTTTTTTCAAGTTTATTTTTAGGTTTTAAGTTTATGTTTAATCTATTTAGGTTTATTTTATTTTAGTTTAAGATTTTGTTTATTTTAGGTTTTTTTTTAATGTTTTATTTTAGTTTAGGTTTATTTATTTTAGTTGATTTTATTTTTTTTAGTTTAGGTTTATTTATTTAGTTTAAGTTTAAGTTTATTATTTATTTAGTTTATTATAGTTTAGGTAGGATTTATTTTATTGAATTCATTTTATTTTTATTTTAGTTTTATTTTTAGTTTGTGTTTTGCATTTATTTTTTTATTTTATTTGTTTATTTAATTTTTATTTTATTTTAGGTTTATTTTATTTTATTTTATTATTTGTTTAATTTTATTTAGGTTTTAAATTAAGTTTATTTATTTTAATTTATAGTTTATTCTTTTATTTTTAGGTTTTTATTTTTATTTATATTTTAGGTTTTAGGTTTTGTTTAGTTTTAGTTAGTTTAATTTCATTTTATTTTATTATTTTTTATTTTATTTATCTTATTTTTGTTGTTTATTTTAGGTCAGGTTTGTGTTTTTTAGGATTTTAGTTTTAGTAGCTCAGGGCCTGGTTTAGTCATTTTATCAAAGGTTTAGGGTTTGGTGTTTTATTTTATTTGCTTTCAGTAGGTTTTAGTTAGTCATTTAGTATTTAGTTTAGTTTAATTTTAGGGCTCAGTGATTTTTTTTTAGTATTATTTGTTTTGGTTAGGGTTTTTTTATAGGTTTAGGTTAAGGTAGTTATTTTTTATTTAGGTTTTAGGGTCAGTTAAGGTTTGTTTTTGGGTATTTCATTTGTGGTTTTAGGTTTAGGCCTTTCAGTTTAAGCAATTTGTGATCAGATTATTATTTTTTGTGGTTTTAAGATTTTAGGATTTAGTTTTTATTAAGGTTATTTTAAATTAAGCTCATTTAGGATTTTATTTAGTTTATTTTTTTTATTTATTTTTAGTTTATTTTATTTTAGTTTATTATTTATTTTAGTTTTTTATTTATTTTAGTTTTTTAGGTTTATGTATTTTAGTCAATTTTATTTTATTTTGTTTTTTTAAGTTTATTTTATAAGTTTAGTTTAGATTTTTTATTTTATTTTAGGTTAGTTTTAGGTTTTATTTAATGTTTATTTTAGATTTTATTTTAGTTTAGTTTAGTTTATTTTATTTTATTTTATTTTATTTAGATTATTTTTATTTAATTTATTTTATTTAGGTTTTATTTATTTTAATTTAGTTTATTATTTAGTTTTTTATTTTGTTTATTTATTTATGTTTATTTCTTTTAGTTATTTAGGTTTTATTTTATTTATTTTAGGTTTAGTTTATTTAGTTTTATTTTATTTATTTTTTTATTTTATTTATTTTATTATTCTTTTATTTATTTTTTATTTTTAAATATTTTTTTTACTAGTTTTATTTATTTTATTTACTTGGTTTTATTTTTTTTATTTATTTTATTTTAGCATTTTATCCATGTTTTGGTTTTTTCTTTTAATTTTATTTTAGGTTTTATTTATTTGTGATTAGTTTAGGTTTCTTTTGGCTCTATTAGGGCCTATTTAGGCTTATTTTTGTTTAGGGCTCATTTTAAGTTTTAGTAGTTTTAAGGGCAGTTTTAAAGCTCAGATCTAACATTTTAGGGTCAGCTTATGGCTCAGTGGCTAGTGTAGGCTCAGCCGTTTCTTTGGCTCAGTTTCTGTTTTATTTTATTCATCAGATTATGGCTCATTTTTTTTAGGCTATTCTTACTGCCAGTGGCTCACTATTTTTATAAGTTTTGGCTTTTATGGTCTTTTCAGTTAGGCTTGCCTTTAGGGCTCAGTGTTTGTGGTTTTTTTTATGGCCTAGCCAGGATTTAGGATCAATGTCAGTTTATGGCTCAGTTTTAGGTCTTATTTTAGGTTTAGGGTTTTTATTTATTTAGTTTTTATTAATTTTATGGTTACATTTAGGTTGGTAAGTTTTATTTGTGGTTTATTTTTTTTTAGAGAACAATTTTAGATTCAACATTTTTATTTCAATTTATATTTAACACACCAAGTTTATTTATATTGAGTTAATGGTGATGTTTATCAAGGTTATTCTTTTTATTTTTGTTTATTTTTTTATAGTTTTGTATTTTATTTTTAAATTTATTTAGTTAATTTAGTTTATTTTTTTAGTTTGTGCTTTTATTCTTTTTAGTTTATGGTTTATTTATTTAAGTTTAGGTTTATGATTTTGGTTTAGGTTTTAGCAGTTTTAGGGTTCAACATTTACAATTTAGGTTTAGGGTTTAGGGTTTTTATTTTTTTTTAATAGAGTTTCTTCTTTTTATTTCATCAACTTAAGTTTTAAGACACAAGTGCATAGATAAAAATGAGGCATAGGCTTCTAGAATCATCTTTAAGGATATAGTTTAGAAACAGTTTATCGACCTTTCTTGTTTTTTATCATTTCATTCTTTGGGTTTATTTTAGTTTATAGTTTTTGGGTTTAGGATTTTATTTTGGGTTTATGCTTTAGTTTGTGGTTTAGTTATTTTATGTTTTGGTTTATTTAGTTTTTTTTTTTTTATTTATTTGTGGGTTTAGGTTTATTCATTTATTTAGGTTTAGTGGTTTAGGATTTTTTATTTAGTTTTTTAAATTAAGTAAATTTAGTTTATTTGTTTATTCTTTTATTTTATTTTATTTTTATTTTATTTTTGATTATTTTATTTTTATTTATTTTAGATTATTTATTTTAGGTTTATTTATTTTAGTTTTTTTATTTAGTTTATTTTTAGCTTTTTTAGGTTTAGTTTATTTTTTAGTTTTTTATATTTATTTTATTTTAGGATTTATGTTTAATTTTTATTTTAGGTCAGGTTTAGGTTTTATTTTATTTATTTTGGTTTATTTTAGTTTAGGTTTAGGTTTTTTAGTTTATTTTATTTTAGTTGTTTAGGTTTAGGTTTAGGTTTTTATTTAGGTAGGTTTAGGTTTATTTTTAGTTTAGTTTAGGTTTAATATTTTTATTTAGTTTTAATTTGGTAGGTTTTTTTTATTTTTATTATTTTGTTAGTTTAATAGTTTATTTTATTTTATTTTAACTTTTTTTATTTTACATTGAGATTTTATTTTATGAAGTTTTATTTTTAGGTTTATTTTATTTTAATTTAGTTTAGGTTTTATTTTATCTTTTAGTTTAGTTTATTTTATTTTATTTTTTTAGGTTTAGTTTAGGTAGTTTAGGTTTATTATTTATTTTTTTTTATCATTTATTTAGGTTTTTTTTATTTTATTTTAGTTTATTTAGTTTTATGTTTAGGTATGGTATTATTTTATTTAGTTTTAGGGTTTAGGGTATTTTAGTTTAGGTTTAGGGTTCAGGGTTTTTTCATTTCTTTTATTTAAGATTTGGGTTTTGTGGTCATTTAGGTTGAAGGTTTAGTAATTTAGGGTTTATATAGGGTTTAGGATTTTATTTTGTGGTCTCATTTAGAGTTTGGGTTTTTTAATTAGTATGTTTAGGTATTTAGTTTATTTAGTTATTTTATTTATTTTAGTTTATTTATTTTTATTTTAATTTAGGTTTAATTTTATTTTATTTATTTTAGTTTATTTTAATTTAGGTTTATTTATTTAGTTTAGGTTTTTATTTTAGTTTATTTTTTATTTTTTATGCTTATTTTTTTTAGTTTAGTTTTATTTTTATTATAGGAGTTTTAGTTTTATTTTATTATTATCGTTAGGGTTTTAAGGTTTATTTAGGGTTTTATTATTTATTTATTTTTATTTTTTTATATTTAGATTTTGGTTTTATGTCAGTGTTTTATGATTTGTGGTAGTAGTCAGCTCAGGTTTGTGTATTACTAGGTTGTGCCTAGTTTTAAGGCTAGTTTTAGGGATTAGCTTGTGGTTAAGATTTAAGATTTAGTGGTTCATTTTTTTTTAAATTAAGCAAACCTAGGTATAGGTTTATATCTATTTTATTTTATTTTATTTTAGCTAATTTTTATTTTTTATTTATAGTTTATTTATTTTAGTTTATTTTATTTTAGTTATGTTTTATTTTAGTTTATTTTGATTTTTTATTTAGTTTATTTTTAGTGAGTTATATATTTTGTTTTTTATTTTATTTATTTTTATTTTTAGTTTAGTTTGTTTTAATTTTATTTTTTAGGTTTATTTATTTTGTGGTATTTTAGGTTTTATGTTTTTTTTTTATTTAATTTATTTTATTTTATTTTAGGTTAGGTTTAGTTAGTTATTTAGGAGTTTTTTTATTTATCTTTTAGTTTAATTTATTTTAGTTTAGTTTAATATTTTGTTTTATTATAGTTTAGTTTTATTTAAGGTAGTTTATTTTATTTAATAGCTATTTAGGATTTTTTATTTAGTTTTTATTTTATTTTATTTTAGGTTTTAATTTATTTTATTTATTTTATTTTATATTTTATTTTTATTTTAGGTTTATTTTATTTTAATTTTTATTTATTTTATTTTTTTTTAGTTTATTTTTTTTTTATTTTATTTTTTAGGTTATTTAGGTTTATTTAGGTTTTTTATTTTATTTTATTTTTTATCATTTATTTAGTTTTTTTTTTATTTATTTTATTTTTTATTTTATAGTTTAGGTATGTTTATTTATGGTTAGTTTTTTATTAAGGTTTGTAGGTTTTAGGTATTTTATTTTAGTTTATGTTCAGTTTTATTTTAGTTTATTTTATTTTATTTTAGGATTTAGTTTTATTATTTACGTATTTTTTTAGTCATTTAAGATTTTGGTTTATTTTTGGTTTCAGTTTTTATTTTATTTAGGTTTTCAAATTTTATGTTTATGTTTTACTTTATTTAGTTTATTTTTTTATTTTAATTTAGTTTATTATTTTTATTTATTTTAGTTTATTATTTTAGGTTTATTTATTTTAGTTTTAGGTTTTTATTTTATTATTTTTAGGTTTATTTTTTATTTATTTTTTTTTAGTTTATTTTATTTTATTTATTTTAATTTTTTTTATTTATTTATTTTATTTAGGTTTTATTTATTTATTTTTTTATTTTTTTATTTTATTTATTTTTTTTTATTTTATTTTTTATTTAGGTATTTAGTGGTTTTTATGGTTTAGAGTTTATTTAGTGTTTGGGATGTTTTAGGGTAGTTTTTAGGTTTGTGGTTAGGTTTTTTTTTTTTTTGGGAAACCCAGGGAATTTTATTGCCACAAAAAAGGGGTTACAAGGTCCTTAAAGGGGATAAACCTAACTATTGCTCAAAGAGCTACAATCAGGGAGTAAATCTATCTGTACATCCAAGCAAAAGAAAGAGTAAAGCAAGCAAAAGATACAAATGATTAACAAAAAATAAGCAAATGAAGGATTAGGGCCAATGTTTTCAGAAGTGAGAATGCATGATACTATGGAGCAAACCCGCAAGAGAGAAAGAGAAAAAGCACTGCAAGATTGTAGTGAAGAAGTTAGAGCAAAAGTACTATGAGAAAATGATAAGTGAGAACAAAGAAAATCAAAATGGTAATAATAAAGAGGATGAGAGGCTCGTGCTCACACACTAAGTTGGGCAGATGCAAATATGAGCTTCCAAACTTCAGCAGAAGGGTTACATCACAAGAGCTACTACCAAACCAAAATGGAGTGAAAGCATCACAGCCATCATATAACAAACCATATAGAACCATGAAGATCTTTTGAGCCAAAAATACCAAGAACAAAGATAACACATAAGTGGAAAGAAAGAAAGAAAAGTGGGTAAGGGATCCCATGCCAAATATATGTCATCATATTAGCTACCATGATAATCCCAACTCAAATGAAAGAGAACCATCAATGTCGTCATCCATATTAGAACCAGATCTAAAGGATAATAAAACAAAGAAATTTTGAAATCACGCAAACCAGCAAAGATAAGAGCAAGAAATTAACCCCATTCCAACCAGAGGACATTAATATATATACATTCTGGTAAAACCAAAGAAGTACTGTTTATTTCCCATCAAAAGATAAGCAAAGAATAAGTAATGTAGCTCTTAACAACCTCCTTGTTTCAAAAAATTGAGAACAACAATTATAAAGGGAAACAACATACCCCCAAGCCCAAATTACCACTGGAAATGAAAGTACAATAGTATATAAGAAAGGGTTGCTCCCCACCATACAATCCAAGAAGTGGCAATAGATAACACCACAAAGAATAGTTTAAGATAAAACAATCCGTCAACCAAGAGAGAGAATAAATAAGTGGCCATAACCCAATGAGATTAAATAATGCAAAGATTAAAATCAAGATGTAAAAGTATAGTCACAATGATCTACACAAATGTAGCATAAGCTAGAGGGAAAAATAGCAAAGATAAGAAGTCACCGCAAATTAATACTAACAAATAAAAAACCCAAAATCTAATAATCAAATTCAGAAACAACCAACAACATAAAATCAACTGCTGATAAGGAAACAAGATAGCCCAAATGACCACAGAAATGGGAGGACAACAAATAAGAAGAAGGTAAAGAGATATGATAACAGAAAACCCAAAGAATAATGCAAAATAAATAAGAACCATAAAGACATCATGCTTGATAAAGGACCCAAAATCCAAAAGGACATCAAGATAAGCAATAATGCAATTATTACCCCACCAAATTTAAGCAAAATAACATCAAAATCAAAAATAGATAGACAACACAAGAAATGAGGTCAACATAAGATTCCATGATCCATAAACAAATCAAGATAGAATAAGTTAAACAACCAACCCCATCAAAATGGAAGATGATTTCAAATAGAGGGAAAAGGTGCCAAGGCAAGCCGAGTAAAATGCAAGAAGAAGTGAAATCAGCAGAACAAAATCCTTCCAAAATGGGAAATCTAGTACCTAAACCCACCAAGGTTTGGCAAACTGAGAAGCCATGAAGAAAAACTAATTCTACAAGGAGATAAGAATAAACAAGAAAACACATTCTTGGCAGAAAAGGGAAAAAAATAGCCAAAGCAATCAGCAAAAGAACAACACCCTGCTAAACAAGAAAATAACCCCAGAAGCAGCTAGTTGAACAAAGGAATCAAAGATCCAGAGAAGCCAACAAACAAGATAATAAAGAACAGTAAGTTGGCCAAAGAACCACCTAATACAAATAGACAATGCCTATAAAAAAACCCAGAAAGAACCAACAAAAAAACCCTGATAGAAATCAAACTGAAAAACCATTAAGAAAGTCCAAACCTGCAAGAAGATAAGGATAAACAAGAGATAACACTCTCCTGGAAAGTTGGAAGCAAAGCAATCAACAAACCAACTCTAAATGCACCCTGCTGGACAAGAAGGACAACCAAATAGTTAAACAAAGAGTCTGATCCGTGATCACCAACAACCAAGATGATAATGAATAAAATTGGTTAAAAAAACCCCAATGCAAATAAATAAAACAAAAGTAAAGTCCCGTAGATAGGAAAGGATCTGCCAAAGCTAAAACGATGATCAAAAAGCTAATAAAAGAGACAAGCAACAAAAAAGAAAAGCCAATAACCATTCAATAACCTCAAAAAGGTCCAAGATCAAGACAATAAAACCCTAAAGCATAAGCTAAAATCCAATTATGCGATGGTAATCACAAGTGCGTACAATTTTAACAGAAATAAAGGAGAAAGATAGTGATCACCAGAGCGAGTAAGTAGCAAAGTAGTCAAGACAAAAATAAAGTAAACAAATAGCCAAAACTTAGCTTGCAAATATATAATAGAACAAAGGAAGCCATTACAAGATAAGAGGGGATTAGTAATACAAAGAAACCAACCCTAACAAAGAGATCAAAATGACAAAGGCCCAAAAATCCAACAACCAAACATTAAAACATCGTAAATATTGCATCTTACATAAGAAACACTAGAAGTAACATTGATACAACATAAAGTTCCTAAGTCGCTCCAAGTAGTTTCATCATAACCAAAGAAGACACAAAAAATTTAATGCCAAAGCTAATCCCACAAAGATCATAAAATTGGAAATTCGTGAGGTAATTCCAACCATAATAGGAGAAGAATATCAAATAAGTATCAACAAAGTTGAACATAATATCTGCTTATGATAAGGATCCATTATAATTCCACAAAAGGAATGAAATATGTCCTCTGATCAATATAATAGAGCATTAAATAGTATATCTCCCTCCAACAATGAGTAAGCCCCTTATCATTAATAATGGAAAGATGACATAAGACCCCAATCAAGATTGGGAAGTAAACCAACAAAGCAGATGTAATACAACAAGAATTAACCAAGTGAGTATTAGGATGATGCATCAGAAATTAGAGGTAAAACAACACTTTATCAAGTAACAATGTAGAAGCCCAATAAAGGAAATGCAATTAAACCAACAAAGACATGTCATGTAAATCAAAATAGCAAGTATATCCGATGAAACATCAAGAAACCAAGAGAACAACAACACTAAATATAAATGGGCATCAGCAAGATATTGAAACATATCAATCCATAGGTTAGATTAATTTTGAGATAAGGAAGATTGTCCAAATTAACCAAGCCACGCAAATGTTTTAGGGTGAGTTGATCAAAGAAGATTATACCATCCAATCTAGCTCCTAGATTGGCAAGGTAATTAGCACATGCATTACCCTCATGCCATACATGAGTGATGTTAAAATTAAATTGGTAAGAAGAGCTCTAGTTTGAAGGTAGTACAATTTAGTGTTGCTCATTTTGGTGGAAGTCAAAAGATCAAGGTGGGCATCCACCTCAATCCAAATATTGAGCCAACCATTTTGAAGGCAAATCTCTAGAGCTTTGTCCACTACCATAAGCTCAACAAAAGGAACAAAGCAAGAATTAAGGGGGTAAGCAAAAGCTCATAGGACTTTACCATTAAGATTTCTGAAAATGCCACCACAACCTGAACCTTCATGAGAGAGAGCCATCAATGTTAATTTTAATATTAAGATCATGAGGTTTTACCCAATAAACAATCTTGTCATTTACAAAAGGTTGATCCAAGTTAAGACCCAATTTATTGGCCACAAATTTACAACCTTTGAATTATTTGTAGAATGAGATTGGCATTAAACAAGTCACAAATTTTGTTTTAATTCTAGCAATTATCCTCATGTGGTTCATGGATCTCATGATGTTTTGCATCATTTCTCCATCCATATGAACCAAATAAGAGTGATAAAATTATGACTTTAATGTGACCTTTAATAGTGTTGTCAAAATAAACTTCAAGAAGTTGATATAAAGTTAAGGAGCCATTGAAAATGACAATGTTAAAGAGATCATCATACCAAATCCAAAGTTTAGAAGCCCCATTAAAAAACATGATTCACATTCTCAATGTGAAAGCAACATTGACATTTTGAAGGTAATTGAAAACCTTTACCCCACAACAAGGAGTCAACAGGATGAAGTTTTTCAAAATATGCCAAGTAAGAGTAATAGTAGGATATTCCAAAGTTTGAGAACACATTGGAAGAATTTTTTTAATGTGAATCCAAACATTTTAAAGTTGAAATCACCATTCTGTGAGAGCTTAAAAAGGATCTGACCTTGATTGGTAGCAATGATAGGAATAGTAGTAAGTTTGTTCAAGAGAAAAAAAGGAATATAATCAATAAGCTTACTATTGTTCCACATATTATTCTGCCAGAAAGATTTCACTTTAATAGCAAGTGGAATGGGTGAGAGTAAGTCATCAATGGACCCAACATCCACTAGTTATCTTGCCAAAAGGAGGAGCCGAGTTAATCCCCAAAAATTAAGGATTATGCATCCCATTTGATGAACAAAGTCTTTTCCAAACAGAGAGTCTCATAAGGGACAAATGAGTGCTTACCCGACAATATTTAGCCATGAAATTAGCCCAAAGACTATTGTTACTCCTAAAATTCCACCAAAGTTTATAGAAAAGGATAGCTTCTTTGATTGGCTTACATCCAAGACCACCTTCAAAGAGTGCCACAACTTTAAAACCAAGAGGTCCAAAGGTGCATTCTTTAGAGGAGTTATTAGAGGCTAAAAAATTTGTTATGAGATGCTCCAATTTTGTTAATGATAAATGGTCGCATAATGGTTTGATGAGATATAAAGGCATGGAATTAAGAGTGCTCTTAATCAAAGTGAGCCTACCACCAAAGAGAGTAAATGAAATTCCCAAATAAAAATTTTATTAGAGATTTTTTGATTAGATCAAAAAAGATGAGATCTTTTCTAACCTTTAAAAGTAGAGCCCCAAGATAATTAATAGGAAGTTGATGTTGCTGAAAATTAGTAATGAGATTTGATCCTATTATAGGGATTTTAGTGAAGGAATGAAACAACATTTTCCTTCATTAAGAAAGAGACCACTTTCTTGCCAAATTCATTTAAAAGGTTCTTAATAGTTTTAATGTGAATAGAGGCATTGCAAAAGATTATAAAATCATCAAAAAAAGATGAGAAACAGAGACCACCATGAGTTTTAAAAAACATGGTAAGATTTTATTGAAAAGATCATTCGTGCTCCTCAAAAGATATTCAACAAGAATAATAAAAAGAGAGGGTGAAAGGGGTCCCTTGTCTCAAGCCATGCCTCAAGTAAAGAAACCAAGGGACTCACCATTCATGATAACAGAGAACCAAACATTGGTAATAGCTTTTGATGAGGGATGAAATTATCAAAACCCAAACAAATGTAAGATTTGAAAGAGGAAATCCCATGAGAGAGGTTATCAAAAGCTTTAGAGATGTCCAGCTTTGAGGATGTTGCCACCTCTGTAGAACATCAATGTCATGAACCGCTCGGGGATATTATCGATATAGCTCTATTTTTAATAAAACTAGTTTGGTTAGAGAAATAATTTTAGGAGCAGGACTTATCCTATTATTAATTAATTTAGCAATGAGTTTTGAAAGAAGGTGCAAAGGTCGATAAGTCTAAAATCCCCAAGAATCGATTATTAGTTTTGGGAATGGATAATGGAAGTGCTAGAAAAGTATCTAGGTAAAGAGTGCCATCAAAGAAATCAACAACATCAACAAGGTCGATTTATTAAAAGGCCAACAATGCTAAAAGAAATGGGTGTATATCGCCAAATGAAAGTTAGTGTTCATGCTATTGAGAGTACTACTAATCTCCCTAGGATGCAAAAAATGATTTTCATCATTAGTAATCATGAGGGATGTGTGTTGAGAGGGCTTCGGAGGGTTGATGTTTAATAAATTTTGAAAATGTTGTATGACAAAATCTTTAATTTCATTATTATTGTGATCCAAATCCGCTAATTTTTTGATTTTTTGAATAGAGTTTAAGGCTTTCCTTTTGAAAAGAGCATGGAAATACCTTATGTCACCATCGCATATGTTTGTTTTAGCATCCTTTTGACGCCAAGGTTTCCTCCATATTCGATAATTAATCAAGTTATCTTTAGTAGTGTTCAACTCATCAAGCTTAAGGATCGCACATCATCTTCAAGGAGCAAACTAATTGTTCCATAATTTTGAGAAAAAGATTTTAAAATGATGCTTGTTCCACCAATTTAGGTTTTATTTTAAGTCTTTGAGCTTAAGCCAAAGTCAATCATGCCTTTAATGAATTAGGTGAATAGGGGCCATCCAATTAATGGAAACAACATTAATGAAATCATGTTGGGTCCACATATTTTGGAATCTAAAAAAAGGAGGGGAGGAAAGATTATCGGGGAAGTTTTGATAGAGATCAAAAGTGAGCATGGTCAAACAAAGTTCTCAAATGTTCAAGGTGAGGGCCATTGATTGATCCAAAGGGAATTAAAGAGGGTCCTATCAAGTCCGCCAAAGTCTAGAGTTATGCCATGTATAGTCGTAGAAAACCAATATCAATCTAAATCGAGATCATATTAGAAATCTTCCATGGAATGGATGTTAGAGAGTAACCTCCTCCTTTCCTTTTTATAATAGTGAAATCACCCCAACCAACTGTGTTAACCGAGGAGGTGGTTCTTAAGTGATCCCAAAGGATGTTCCTACCAGCTCTATTACAAGAAGCATATAAAGGAACCAAGAGAAAATTCACCCAATGAGATTTGAACATTAACCAATTGTTGAGATCATCAAGGATAGAAATGTTGATTAAATTATTCCAAAACACCAAATTTTATTACTAATATTATAAAAGAAATTTTGAAAGCCAAGTTTCTAGCAACATGTGTGATCTTAGAAGAGTGAATGAATGGCTCAATAACAACAAGTAAGGTTATGTTATGAGTGACAAAGGCTCTAACATATCAAGTAAGAGTGAGAGTCCCAATACCTAACATTCCAAATAATAAAATTGATCATAATAAGGTGGAAGGAAAATAAAAGAGCTAATAGAAAATTGAAGGAGAAGAAGAAGAGAGCATGAAGCAATTATTTATGGGAAGTTAGAGATGATCTAGTGGTTCTAGTGGTGCTATTAGTGAACATTCTAGCTTTAAGAGATTTTTTTAATAACAGTTTGAAAAGGTCTATCTATGTCTAAAGTATCTCCATTAGAAAGGGAGTGGCTGGTGATATTTAGAATAGGAACAGTATTTGTCAAAACATTCTTAATGGTGATTTCTTCTTCTGATCGAAAGAAGGAGAAATTGATTAACATGGATATCACTCAGAGTAATAGAAGGAGAGGTTGTGACACCATTAATAGCATAAATTTCATTCTCATTTCCATGATGATTATTCATTTTGGACCGTCACCAAAGTATCAACATTTTCGTAACAAGAATTAGTTTTGAGATTTTGATCCAACTTGATTCCCATTCAAATCACCATTATGATTCATATGAGTCAAGGGATTGTCTTGTGATGCCAAATTATTACAAGTAGAGTAATGTTAATTAAGTTATCATTAGTTTCCTCACAAACCTCAATATCATTATTTTTACCAAGCTCGAATTCTCCAATAGGCAAATCAAGAGATAGAAAGGAGTAGGGGTAGGAGGGTGAGTTCCATTTTGAGTAGCTTTAGGCACATAAGAGAACTTATTGGTTTTTTCATTTCCAAGAGTGGGATTAGATCCCACAATTTATTCTTTTAAGATTAGGTGTAACACAAAGCATTCAGTGATCATGACCATGGATCTTTCAATGTGTAAAAAAAAATAGGAAATTTTCAAATTCCACTTTTGATTATACCCAAATTTTTTCGAACCGATCCAAACTTCTTTAGGGTACTTTTTGGTAATATCAATCTCAACCAAGATACGTGCAACTGATGGCCGAGATATCACGACGGTGGCTTGATTGAAGGAGCCTACCAAAGAGAGTCCTAACTGCAAATAGAACTTGATGGGTAACATAATGTATCCTCATGTGGGGTTTAGGGTTAATTTTAGGGTTTAAGGTTTAGGGTTTAGGGTTTAGGTCTAGTGTTTAGGGTTGTAGGTTTAGTGTTGTAGGTTTAGGGTTTAGGGTTAGTTTTAGGGATTAGGTTTTAGGGTTTAGGATTTAGGATTTAGGGTTTCCGAGTTCTTTTTTTAAATTAAGTAAACCGATAGGTATAAGTTTATTTAGTTTATTTTTTATTTTATTTTATTTTATATTTTTATTTAGGTTTATTTTTTATTTTTATTTAGTTTAGTTTATTTATTTTAGGTTTATTTATTTTAGTTATGTTTTTATTTTAGTTTATTTTCTAGAGTTAGGTTTATTTTTTTGTTGAGTTTTATATTTATTTTGTTTTTTAGGATTAGGTTTATTTAGGTTTAGGTTTTAATTTTAATTATTTAGGTTTAGGTTTTAGGTTTTTATTTTAGGTTTATTTTTAGGTTTTATTTTTTAGTTTAGGTTTAGGTTTAATTTTAGTTTATTTTATTTTATTTGGTTTAGGATTAGGTTTAGGTTTAATTTATTTTATGTTTACGTTTAAGTTTTATTTATTTTAGTTTAGTTTAATTTAGTTTAGGTTTAGGTTTAATTTATTTTGTTTATTATAGTTCAAGGATATGTTAGTTTAGGGTTTATGTTTTACTTTCTATTTATGTTTAGGTTTATTTTTAAGGATTAGGTTTTTATTTAGTTTTTATTTTATTTTATTTTAAGTTTAATTTAATTTTATTGTGCATTTAGTTTTTATTTTATGTAGGTTTTTTATTTTTAGGTTTATTTTATTTTTTTTAATTTAGTTTATTTTTATTTAATTTATTTTAGGTTTATCTTATTTGTAATTTTATTTTATTTTTATTTATTTGGTTTATTTTAGTTTGGTTTTTTATTTTATTTTATTTTATATTTTATTTAAGCTTTTTTATTTATTTTATTTTTTAGGTTTATTTCAGTTTTGTTTTAGGGTTTGTATTTAGTATTTGGTTTATCTGGGGTTTGGGTTTGTAAGGTTTAGCAACACGTAACTGAACTTTATGTTTTATGGTTTAGTGTTAATTTTAGGGTTTAGGGTTATAGTTTAGTGTTTAGAGTTTAGGGTTATGGTTTGTGTTTTTTTTTTCATTTCTTTTATTTAGGATTTATGGTTTTTAGGGTTTAGGGTTTATGGTTGATGGTTTAGGGTTGTAGGTTTAGGTTTTAGGGTTAATTTTAGGGTTTAGGGTTTAGAGTTAGTTTTAGGTTTAGGTTTATTTGATTTAGGGTTTAGGTTGAGTTTAGAGTTTAGGTTTTTTCAAATTTAACATCGATAGATTTAAGTGTAGTTTATTTTATTTATTTTAGTTTATTTTATTTTATTTTAATTTAGGGTTATTTTTATTTTTATTTAATTTAGTTTATTTATTAGTGTATTTATTTTAGTTTAGTTTTTTAGTTTATTTTTTTTAGTTTAGTTCGGTTTATGCTTATTTTTTAGTTTAGTTTTATTTAGGGTTTAAGTTTAGTTTAGGGTTTTAGGGTTTAGGGTTATGGTTTAGGGTTTAGGCTTTAGGGTTTAGGGTTTTGTTTGTTTAGGGTTTAGGGTTTAGGGTTTAGTGTTCAGGTTTAGGATTTAGGATTTAGGGTTTAGGGTTTGAGTTATTTTTGTTTATTATTTATTTTTTCTATTTAGGATTTAGGGTTTAGGGCTTTTTAGGGTTTAGTGTTGTAGGTTTAGGGTTGTGGTTTTATGGTTTAGGGTTCAGGGTTAGTTTTATGGTTTAAGGTTTAGGGTTAAGGGTTTAGCTTTTAGGGTTTAGGGTTTAGGGTTTGGGGTTTAGGGTTTATAGTTTTTTTTTTAAATTAAGTAAACCGATAGGTTTATGTTCATTTAGTTTATTTTTTATTGATTTTAATTTATTTTATTTAATTTAGTTTTTTATTTTAGGTTTAGTTATTTTAGTTTAGGTTTTTTATTTTAGTTTATATTTTAGATTTAGGTTTAGGTTTATGTTTATTTTTTAATTTTGTTTTATTTTAATTTAATTTTTAGGTTGAAGTCTTATTTTTTTATTTTTTAGGTTTAGGTTTAGGGTTTCATTTTATTTTTTAAGGTTTAGGTTTTAGGTTTATATTTTAGGTTTATTTTAAGGTTTTATTTTTTTAATTTATGTTTTGGTTTATTTTTAGTTTATTTTATTTTATTTAATTTAGTTCAGGCTTTAGGTTTAGTTTATTTTAGGCTTATTTTATTTTGTTTGTTTTAGGTTATGCTATTTGTTTAGTTTACTTTAGGGTTTAGGTTTTTATTTACTCTTTATTTTATTTTATTTTTAGTTTACAGTTAATTTTTATTTTATTTTAGTTTTAATTAGTTTTATTTTATTTAGGTTTTTTATTTTTATGTTTACTTTATTTTATTTAGTTTAATTTAATTTTTTTATTTATTTTATTTTAGTTCAATTTTTATATTTTATCTTATTTTTTGGTTTAGGTTTAAGTTTAGGTTTTTCTTTTTTTTTAATTATTTTATTTAATTTATGTTTAGGTTTATTTATTTATTTTACTTTTGGTTTTATTTATTTTAAGTTTAGGTTAATAGTTATTTATGGTTTAGGATTTCAAGTTTAGGGTTAGGGTTGTAGATTTTAGGGTTTTGGGTTTAGGGTTTATGGTTTAGGTTTTAGGGTTTTAGGGTTTACGGTTTAGGATTTAGGGTTGTAGGTTTAGGGTTTTAGGGCTTAAGATTTAGGATTTAGAGTTTATGGTTTTGGGTGAGTTTTAGGGTTAGAGTTTTTTTAATATATTTATTATTATTTAATTATTTTTAATTAAGTAAACTAGTGGGTTTAGGTTACTTTAGTCTAATTTTTATTTATTTTAGTTTATTTTATTTTAGGTTTAAGTTTTTTTAGTCTAGCATTTAGGTTTAATTTTTTATTTATTTTTAGGTTTATTTTTTAGGTTTAGGTTTTTATTTTATTTTATTTTAGGTTTATTTTATATATTTATTTTAAGTTTAGTTTTATTTTATTTAGGTTTATAATTTTAGGTTTATATTATTTTTAGTTTAGTTTATATTTTTATTTATTTATTTTGATTTAGTTTTTAATTTTTATTTTATTTTATTTTTTAGGTTTAGGTTTAGGTTTAGGTTTTAGTTTTGGTTTTTATTTTTTATTTTTATTTTATTTTATTTTATTTAGGTTCTTATTTTTTTATTGATTTTATTTTTATGTTTAATTTAGTTTTGGTTTTGATTTTTAGGTTTTTAAACTTTAAGGTTTAGGGTTTAGGGTTTGGGTTCTAAGGTTTAGGGTTTAGGGTTGTAGGTTTTAAGGTTAAGGGTTAAGGGTTAAGGGTTTAGGTTTTAGGGATTACGATAGTAGGTTTAGGGTTTAGAGTTTAGAGTTTAGGGTTAGTTTTAGGGTTTAAGATTTAGGGTTAGTGCTTTTTAAAATTTTTTATTTATTTATTTTTAAATTAAGTAAACTGATAGGGTTTAGGTTTATTTCATTTATGTTTTATTTATTTTAGATTATTTTTTTAAGGTTTTTTTTAGTTTTGGGTTTAAGTTTTATTTTTTATTTATTTTTAGTTTTTATTTTTAGATTTAGGTTTTTTTCACTATTTATTTTATTTTATTTTTGGTTTATTTTACATTTATTTTAAGTTTAGATTTTTTTTATTTAGGTTTGTTAGTTTTAGGTTTATTTTATTTATTTAGTTTAGTTTAGGTTTTTATTTATTTTATTTATTTTAGTTTTTATTTTTTATTTTATTTTATTTTTAGGTTTAGGTTTAGGTTTAGGTTTAGCTTTAGGTTTTAGTTTAGGTTTTTATTTTATTTTATTTTAGTTAGGTTTAAATTTTTTTATTGATTTTATTTTTAGAGTTAATTTATTTTAGGTTTAAGTTTTTAGGTATTTAAAGTTTAGGGTTTAGGGTTTAAGGTTTAAGGTCTAGGGTTTAGGGTTTAGGATTGTAGGTTTTAAGGTTATGGGTTTAGGGTCTTAGGGTTTAAGGTTTATGGTTAAATTTAGGGTTTAAGGTTTAAGGTTACAGTTTTTTTAAATTAAATAAACTATTGGGTTTATGTTTAATTAGTTTATTTTTTTATTTATTTTAGTTAATTTTTTTTTATTTTTATTTTTAGTTAGTTTAAAATATTTATTTTAGGTTTATTTATTTTAGCTTAAGTATTTTATTTTAGTTTTTTTTTAGCTTTATATTTTAATTTAGTTTTGTTTTTTTAGTTTAGTTTTATTTTTATTTTATTTTTAAGGTTAAGGTTTAATTTTTTATTTGTAGGTTTAGGTTTAGGTTTTTATTTGATTTTTTTAGGTTTAGGTTTTAGATTTTTATTTTAGGTTTATTTTTAAGTTTTAGTTTTTAGTTTAGGTTTAGGTTTGTTTTTAGTTTATTTCATTTTATTTAGTTTGGGTTTAGGTTTAGGTTTAGCTTATTTTAGGTTTAGGTTTTTATTTTATTTATTTTAGTTTAGTTTATTTTAGTTTAGGTATAGGTTTATTTTATTTTTATTTTAGGTTTTGGTTTTTTTTTTATGTTTTGGGTTTAGGTTTTATTTTTTATTTATATTTACGTTTTATTTTTAGGTTTGTTGTTTAGGTTTAGGTTTTTATTTCATTTTTGTTTTACTTTATTTTAGGTTTATTTTATTTTTATTTTAGGTTTATTTTTTATTTTATTTAGGTTTCTTATTTTTTTTTAGATTATTTTAGGTTTTTTATTAATTTTAATTTAGTTTAATTTTATTTTATTTTTTCCTTTTAGGTTTATGTTTAGGTTTTAATTTATGTTTTATTTTATTTTATTTTGGCTTAGATTTTTTTTAGGTTTTATTTAGTTTAAGTTTAGGTTTTTATATCTTTTTAGGGTTTAGAGTTTGGGATTTGGGGTTTAAGATTTTTTTATTTTTTTTAGGTTTAGGGTTTAAGGTTTAGTGTTTAGGGTTTAAGGTTTTGGGTTTAGGTTTTAGGGTTTAGGTTTAGGGTTTAGGGTTTTAAGGTTTATGGTTTTCGGTTTTTAGGGTTTATGATTTAGGGTTTTGGATTTATGTTTAGGTTTAGGGTTTAGGGATTACTTTAAGGTTTAGAGTTTTTGACTTATTTTTTAATGAGAACAAATTCATATTCAACCTTTCTTCTTTTGTTTATTTGGTTTATTTTTTTTCAGTTTATTTTATTTTTCTTTTATTTATGTTTATTTGTTATTTTTATTTAGTTTAGTTTATTTATTTTAAGTTTATTTATTTTAGTTTATGTTTTTTTATTTTAGTTTATTTTTTAGATTTAGGTTTAGGTTTAGGTTTATTTGTTAGTTGAGTTTTGTTTTTTATTTTATTTTTAGGTTTAGGTTTAGGTTTTAGTTTAGGTTTTATTTTATTATATTTTATTTTGGTTTAAATTTTTTTATTGATTTTATTTTTTAGATTTAATTTTTATTTTAGTTTAGGTTTTAGGTATTTAGTTTAGGGTTTAGGATTTAGGGATGGTTTAGGGTTTAGGCTTGGGTTTAGGGTTTAAGGTTTTTGCTTAATTTTAGGGCTTAGGGTTTATTGTTATGGTTTTTTTTAAAAAAATTAAATAAACTTTTGGGTTTATGTTTGTTTAGTTTATTTTTTATTTATTTTAGTTAATTTTATTTTTTATTCTTATTTAGGTTTATTTTATTTTTAGTTAGTTTATTATTTATTTTATGTTTATTTATTTTAGCTTATGTTTTTTTTATTTTAGTTTTTTAACTCAAATTTAGGTTTATTTTTAGTTTAGTTTTATTTTTATTTTATTTTAATGTTTAGGTTTTATTTTTTATTTATGGGTTAAGGTTTATGTTTTATTTTATTTTTCTTAGGTTTAGGTTTTAGATTTTTATTTTAGGTTTATTTTTAGGTTTTATTTTTTAGTTTAGGTTTAGTTTTATTTTTAGTTTATTTCATTTTATTTAGCTTGGGTTTAGGTTTAGGTTTAGCTTATTTTAGGTTTAGGTTTTGGTTTTATTTATTTTTGTTTAATTTATTTTAGTTCAGGTTTATGTTTATTTCATTTTTATTTTAGGTTTAGGTTTTTTTTTAAAGTTTAGAGTTTAGGTTTTATTTTTATTTACTTTTAAGTCTTATTTTTAGGTTTATTATTTAAGTTTAAGTTTTTTATTTTATTTATTTTTTATTTTACTTTAGTTTAGGTTGATTTTATTTTCATTTTAGGTTTAGTTTTTACTTTTTTAGGTTTTATTAATTTTAATTTAGTTTAATTTTTATTTTCTAATTTTTTTCTTTTTAGGTTTCAGTTTATCTTTGAATTTATGTTTAAATTTTATTTTATTTTCGTTTAAATTTCTATTTATTTTATTTTTAGGCTTTATTTAGTTTAAGTTTAGGTTTTCATTTCTTTTTAGGGTTTAGGGTTTAGGGTTTAAGGTTTATTATTAGTTTAGGGTTTAGGGTTTGGGGTTTAGGATTTTTTTTTTTAGGTTTAGGGTTTAGGATTTAAGGTTTAGGCTTTAGGTTTTAGGGTTTAGGGTTTAGGGATTAGGGTTTAGGGTTTTAAGGTTTAGGGTTTAGGGTTTAGGGTTTAAGGTTTTCATGGTTTTAGATTTAGGATTTAGGGTTTAAATTTAAATTTAGGGTTCATGTATTAGTTTAAGGTTTAGGGTTTTTGATTTTTTTTTCAAAGAGAATAAAATAATATTTAATAATTCATCTTTTATTTATTAAGTTTATTTTTTAGTTCAGCTTATTTTATTTTATTTATTTATGTTTATTTGCTATTTTTATTTAGTTTAGTTTATTTATTTTAGTTTAGATTTTTTAGTTTTGCTTTTTTTATGTTTAGGTTTTGGTTTAGGTTTATTTTTTAGTTGAGTTTTATTTTTATTTTATCTTTAGGTTTAGGTTTTTGCTTTAGGGTTGCAGGTTTAAGGTTTAGGTTTCATTTTAGGGTTCAGAGTTTTGGGTTTATGGTTTAGGATTTAGGGTTTAGGGTTTAGGATTTTTTTTTAAATTATGTAAACTGGTAAGTTTAGGTTTATTTAGTTAAGTTTTTATTTATTTTATTGTATTTTTATTTTTTATTTTTATATAATTTAGTTTATTTATTTTAGGTATATTTATTTTAGTTTAGGTTTTATATTTTAGTTTATTTTTTGGTTTAGGTTTTGGTTTAGGTTTATTTTTTAGTTTAGTTTTATATTTATTTTATTTTATTTTTTTAGGTTTAAGTTTTATTTTTTATTTTTAGGTTTAGGTTTAGGTTTTTTTTTTAGGTTTTTGTTTTAGGTTTTTATTTTAGGTTTATTTTTAGGTTTTAGTTTTTTTAGTTTAGGTTTACATTAATTTTTAGCATATTTTACTTTATTTAGTTTAGGGTTTAGGTTTAGTTTATTTTAGGTTTAGGTTTATCATTTATTTAATTTAGTTTAGTATATTTTAGTTTATCTTTAGGTTTATTTTATTTAGTTTATTTGATTTTTATTTTAGGTTTAGGTTTTTTTAGTTTAGAGTTTAGGTTTAATTTTTTATTTAGTTGTAGGTTTATTTTTTAGGTTTAGGTTTTTATTTAGTTTTTATTTTATTTTATTTTAGGTTATTTTAGGTTAATTTTTTTATTTTATTCAAGTTTTTATATTCTTACGTTTTTATTTTTTAGTTTAGTCTAGGTTTTTATTTATTTTATTTTAGTTTATTTTTATTAGTTTATATTATTTTATTTTTAAGGTTTAGGTTTTGGTTTTAGTTTAGGTTTATATCTTACTTTATTTTATATTTTATTTAGGTTTATTTTATTTTTATTTTTAGGTTTTATTTAATTTAGATTAATAAGTTTTAGGTTTTAGGGTTTTATAATTTTGGCAGGGTTTTAGGGTTTAGGGTTTTAAGGTTTAAGATTTAGGATTAGGGTTTAAGAATTAAGTTTTAGTGTTTAGTGCTTAGGCTTTAGGGTTTTTAGGGTTTAGGGTATAAGGTTTAAGCTTAGCTTAGTGTTTAAGTTAGTTTAGGTTTATGGTTTAAGGTTTATTTCACAGGGTTTAGGTTTGTTTTAGGTTTAGGTTTTGGTTTTAGTGTTTAGGTTTAGGTTTTGGTTTAGGTTAGCAGTTTCTGATTAGGGGAGTATAGGAGTTTAGGTTTAGGTTAACTTAGTTTTAGTTAATTTAGGATTTAGGGTTTAGTTTAAGTTTAGCTTTAGGCTTTAGCTTTAAGGTTAAGTTTTGTGTTTAGGGTTTAGGTTTAGTGTTTAGTTTTGGGTTTAGGTTAGTTTAGGTTTAGTTTAGGGTTAGTTTAGTATAGGGTTTAGGTTTAGGGTTTAGGTAGTAGGTTTAGGGTTTAAGTTTAGGGTTTAGTTTTTAGGTTTAGGGTTTGGTTTTTTAATTTTTCAATTTTATTTTTTAAATTAAGTTTTTATTTAGTTTATTTTATTTATTTTAGTTTATTTTATTTTCTATTTTGATTTAGGTTTATTTATATTTTTGTTTAGTTTAGTTTATTTATTTTAGGTTTATTTATTTTAGTTTATGTTGTTTATTTTAATTTATTTTGTAGGTTTAGGTTTCGATTTAGGTTTATTTTTTAGTTTAGTTTTATTTTTATTTTACTTTTTATGTTTAGATTTTCTTTTGTTTGAGGTTTAGGTTAAGGTCTTTTTATTTTTATTTTTAGGTTTAGGTTTTATATTTTTATTTTAGGTTTATTTTTTAGTTTAGTTTTGATTTATATTTAACTTATTTTATTTTATTAAGTTTAGGTTTAAGTTTAGGTTTAGTTTATTTTTGATTTAGGTTTTTTATATTAGTTTAGTTTATTTTAGTGTGCTTATGTTTATTTTATTTTTATTTTAGGTTTAAGTTTTTTTTTTAGTTTAGTGTTTAGGTTTTATTTGTTATTTATTTTTAAGTTTTATTTTTAGGTTTATTATTTAGGTTTCAATTTTTATTTAGTTTTCATTTTATTTTATTTTAGTTTTTCTTAGATTTAGTTTTTATTTTATTTAGGTTTTTTATTTTTTAGTATATATTAGGTTTAGGTTTTTATTTAGTTTTTATTTTTTTTTCAGTTTAGTTTAGGTTTTTATTTATTTTATTTTAGTTTAGTTTTTATTTTTTTTATTTTTTTTTAGGATTTGGTTTAGGTTTAGGTTTAGGTTTTAGTTTATGTTCTCATTTTATTTTATTTTGGTTTAGTTTTTTCTATTTTTTTATTTTTAGGTTTTATTTAGTTTAAGTTTAGAATTTTAGCTTTTTAGGGTTCAGAGATTTTTTTTTGGGTTTAGGGTTTAGGTTTTAGGGTTTAGGGATTAAGGTTTTAGGGTTTAGGGTTTAGGTTTTAGGTTTAGGGTTTAATTTTCGATTTAGGGTTTAAAGCTTAGGGCTTAGGTTTAGGTTTTTTATTTTAGTTTTTTTTTTAGGTTTAGGTTTAGGTATATGTTTATTTTTTAGTTTAGTTTTATTTTTATTTTATTATTTAATTTTAGGTTTATTTTTTATTTTTTATTTTTAGGATTAGGTTTAGGTTTTATTTTATTTTTTTAGCTTTAGGTTTCAGGTTTTTATTTTAGGTTTATTTTATTTTATTTAGTTTAGAGTTTATGTTTAGTTTATTTTAGGTTTAGGTTTTGATTTTATTTATTTTAGTTTAGGTTTAGCTTTATTTTATTTTTTTATTTTAGGTTTTTTTAAAGTTTAGGATTAGTTTTATTTTTTATTTATTGGGTTTTATTTCATTTATTTTCTAGGTTTAGGTTTTTATTTACTTTTATTTTTGATTTAATTTTTCTATTTTACGTTTAGTTTCATTTTATTTAGGTCTTATATTCTTAGGTTTATTTTGTTTACTTAGCTTAGTTTAGGTTTTTATTTATTTTATTTAATTTATTTTTATTAATTTATTTTATTTTATTTTTAGGTTTATGTTTAGGTTTTAGTTTAGGGTTTTTAGGCTTTAAGGTTTAGGGTTTAGGGTTTAAGGTTTAGGGTTTAAGGTTTAGGGTTTAGGGTTTAGGGTTAGTTTAAGGGGTTTTTTTTTAATTAAGTAAATCGGTAGGTTTAGGTTTATTTAGTTTATTTTTTATTTATTTTACTTTATTTTATTTTTGTTTTTTATTTAGGTTAATTTTTTATTTTTATTTTAGTTAGTTTATTTATTTTAGGTTTATTTATTTTAGTTTAGGTTTTTTATTTTAGTTTATTTTTTAAATTTAGGTTTTGGTTTATGTTTATCTATTTTGTTTAGTTTTATTTTTATTTTATTTTTTAGGTTTAAGATTTATTTTTTATTTTTCTATTTAGGTTTAAGTTTTTATTTTATTTTCTTAGGTTTAAGGTTTAAGTTTTTCTTTTTAGTTTAAGTTTTGATTTATTTTTAGTTTATTTTATTTTATTTAGTTTAGAGTTTAAGTTTAGTTTATTTTAGGTTTAGGTTTAGGTTTTATTTATTTTTGTTTTGTTTATTTTAGTTTAGGTTTATGTTTATTTTGCTTTGTTTATTTTAGGTCTGGTTTTTAGGGTTTAAGTTTATTTTCTATTTATTTTAGGTTTATTCTTTTGGTGTTGGTTTTTATTTAGTTTTTATTTTATTTTATTTTAAGTTTACTTTATTTTTATTTTACATTAGTTTTTATTTTATTTTGGTTTTTTATTTTTAGGTTTAATTTAATTTTTAGTTTAGTTTAGGTTTTTTATTATATTTTATTTGAGTTGCATTTTTAATTTATTTCATTTTTAGGTTTAGGTTTAGGTTTAGGTTTAGGGTTTAGGTTTAGGTTTAGGTTTTTATTTTATTTTATTTTTTTATTTTATTTATGTTTAGGTTTTTTTAATTATTTTATTTTTTATGTTTTATTTTGTTTAGGTTTAGGTTTTTAGGTTTTTAGGGTTTACGGTTTAGGGTTTAGGGTTCAAGGTTTAGCATTTAGGGTTTGGGGTTTAGTGTTTAGGGTTTACAGTTTAGGCTTTTTAGGGTTTAAGGTTTAGGGTTTAGGTTTTAGATTTAAGGTTCAGGTTTTTGTTTAAGGTTGATGGTTTTTGGTTTTTTTTATTTTTTTGAAAAGAGAACAAATTCAGATTGAACATTTATGCTTGGGGCTAGCTAAAGCTTCATGTTCCCAAGATGTCAAGATTATATACCCATTACCATCCAATCTTAAGTAAATCAACACATGAATGGTTGAAAGAAAACTCAACATTCATACAGTTAAGCTATAAGCACATGCATTTCTTATGTATTTATAACTAGCATCATAACACATTATTATTCATTTATAAGCTTTTGTGAAATACAGTTGGATTTAATAGTGATAATAGCCTCACATATATTAAATTAAATCAACACATGCAAGCTTACATAAGGAAAATCCATTTTATTTTACTTTATTTTGAAAAGATGGATGCATCAATTCAAATGACATACCAAATTTAACATGATTGGATAGAGGACAATCAAATATAAGCATGTGATTCACTCAACCAAACTAGTTCTTCAGGATAATCAAATCAAATAAGATTATTTAAAGCAAACCAAAGCTTCTTGATTAATTAAGTTTTGGATTTGATTTGATTTAAAGAGGAGAAGAGAAATCATCACTTGTTGTTTTAAACCCATTCCCACATTAGTGATTTGATTTAATTTAAGGAAATGTAATTAAGATGATTTTATGGGTTAATTAAGTTGAACCTTTAATTTGATGAATTAATTACCCTTACTTATGTCACCCAAGGTAATTAACTAAATAATTATGAGCCAACATGATATGCATGGAAAATAAACTTACAATGATCCTAGGAAATAAAAGGGGCGTAATGCAATTGGCTCATGATTAATAGTTAATTAGACTAAGGGAATTAATTAATTACTTTTATGGTTTCCACACATGTGGACTAACCATAATTTCATTAAACTCCTTTAGGTTATTAAACACCTAAAGATGTACCCCATGTTTTAATTAATTAAGGTCTGATGTGATTATGATTTTAATCTGATTAAGTGATTTAATTAATTAGTTAAATCTTAATTAACTTCATTTTAAAAAAGGGTGAAATGAACATATGGAAAGGGGTCCTAACCCTTTTTCTTAGTACACTTACTGTTGAACAATGATTAACAAACTTAATTAACCAATTAATGAACCTAAACCTAAACTAAATTAAATAAAACCTAAATCTAAAGCTAAAGCTCTAAAATAAATAAAATAAAATAAAATAAAAATAAACCTAAACCTAAACTAAAAAATAAAACCTATAAATAAACTTAAACCCTAAATCAAAAATAAAAACCTTAAACCTAAACCTAAAAAAAAATAAAAAACTAAACTTAAAATAAAAAAATAAACCTAATATATAAAAAATGAAACTCAACTAAAAAATAAACCTAAAACTAAAAAATAAATTAAAATAAAAACTTAAACTAAAATAAATAAACCTAGAAAAATAAATAATAAATAAAAATATAAATAAAAATAAGTAAAATATAAACCTAGGTTTTAATTTAAAAACTCTAAACCCTAAACCACTAAACTAAAGCATACCCAAACCCTAAACCTAAATCAAACTCCCTAAACTACCACACCCTAAACCCTAAACCCTAAACCACTCCTAACTACTGACCTCCTAAACTGAGCCACTGAGCCTAAACCAGGCTCTAAACCCTGCTAAAAACCTCTAAAACCACAGGCCTTTCCTAAATGACCTAAACTAAACCTAACACTAAACCTGACCCTACCAACTAACTGAGCCCTA
This sequence comes from Cymbidium sinense, assembly GCA_021442155.1. Lineage (NCBI taxonomy): Eukaryota > Viridiplantae > Streptophyta > Magnoliopsida > Asparagales > Orchidaceae > Cymbidium > Cymbidium sinense. Next base: position 29,830 of record JAKCPB010001831.1, on the reverse strand, counting down.
AAACTAACCTAAAAACTAACCTAAACTATGACCACACCTAACCCTAAAATCCTAAATCCTAAACCTCCCAAAACTAAAACCTAAAAATAAACTTAAAAAATAATTAAAACCAAACCAAAATAAATAAAGTAAAATAAAATAAAACATAAACTAAACCTTAACTAAACCTAAACCTAAACCTAAACCTAAACCTAAAGAAAATAAAATAAAAAAATAAAAAAAATAAATAAAATAAAAATAAAACTAAACTAAAAATTAAAACCTAAATATAATAAAACTAAAACTAAAATAAAAGAAAAAATCTAAAATAAAATAAAATAAAACTAAATGAAACCACCAAAATAAACCTAAAAATAAAACCAAAAAATAAATAAAAAAATAAAACCTAATCCTCAAACTAAAAAAAACAAACCCTAAAAAAAATAATAGTAAACCTAATCCTAAACTAAACTAACTAAACTAAAATAAATAAAAAAACTAACACCTAAACAAAACAAAATAAAAAAAAAAAAAAAAAGCTAAAATAAATAATAAAAATAAAAAAATAAACCTAAAAACCAAATAAACCTAAAAAAAATGATATAAATAAACCTAAAAATAAAATAATATAAAACTAACAACTAAAGAACCTAAACCAAAACCTAAATCTAAAAAATTAACTAAAAAAAACATAAACTAAAACAAATAAACCTAATATAAATAAAAATAAAAATAAACTTAAATAAAAATAAAAATAAAATAAACTAAAATAAATAAAAAATAAACTAAATAAACATAAACATCTTGGTTTATTAAATAAAAAAATAAAAAAAAATAAACATAAAAATCTTGACACTATACCCTAATCTCTGATCTGACAACCCTAAACCCAACTGAGCTCTAAATAAACCAAACCATAAAGGCCTAAACTAAACCCTACCCAAATACTAAAACAGGCCACACTATGAACCCTAAACCACTAAATCCTAACCCCCTGATCCTGAGCCCTAAATGCCATCCTGGGCCACTAAATCTTGAACCTGGGCCTGCCTGACAACCTACCCTAATCACCACCCAAACCACTAAAACTAAATCTAAAATAAATAAATAAACCTAAAATAGAAATAACATAAAATAAATCCAAAACTAAATAAAATAAAATAAATAAAGTTAAAAAATAAATAAAATAAACCTAAAATAAAAAACCTCAAGATAAAACTTAATAAAATAAAATAAACTAAAATAAATAAAAATAAAATAAAACCTAAACCTAAAAAATAAACTTAAAAAAAACTTAAAATAAATAAAATAAACCTAAAACCCTAAACTAAAATAAATAAATAAAGAAAAACCTAAAATAAATTAAGCCTAAACCCTAAACTAAATAAAATAAAATAAAATAATAATAAACCTAAACCTAAACTAAATATTAAAACCTAAAATAAACATAAATTAAAACTTAAACCTAAACCTAAAATAAAATGAAAACCTAAACCAAAAAATAAAAAAAAATAAACCTAAAAAAAATTAAAATAAAACTAAACTAAAATAAACATAAACTATACCTAAAATACTAAAATGAAAACCTAAACTAAATAAATAAATATAAATAAAATAAACTACTAAATAAAAAATAAATTGAACCTATAAATAATAAACTAACCTAATAACTTAACCACTAAACCTAATCACTAAATCATGAGCTAAACCCTAAAACTACCCTAAACCTTAAAAAAACTAAACTTTAAACCCTAAACCTAACCTACCCACCCTACCTAAATAAATAAAAATGTTGACTTAAACCCTAAACCATCCTAAAACCCTAAACCTACCATGACCAAACCCTACCATGCTAAACTATGACCTAAACCTTAAACTCTTAACCCTCCACTAAATCTTACCCAAATCCTACCACTAAATCCTAAACCTAAAACTAAACTGAAAACTGACCCTCCTGCCTAACTCCCACACCTAAACCTGACCACTACTCCTAGCCAACCCCTAATCCTAAATCACACCTAAAAACTTAAACTAAATAAAACCTACAAATAAAATAAAAAAAACTAAATAAAATATTAAAACTAAACATAAAATAAAAAAATAAAAAATAAAACTAAAATAAAATAAACTTAAACTAAACTAAAATAAATATACCGAATAAAATATAAATAAAATAAGAACTAAATGTTAACCCTAAATAAAATAAACCTAAAATTAAACACACTAAAAACAAAAACCTAAACCTAAATGATAAACCTATTAAATAAAAAATAAAATAAAATAACTTAAAAAAAAAACCTTAAATAAACTAAAATAATAAATCTAAAATAAATAAATCTAAAATAAATAAAATAAAAAATAATCATAAATAAAAAAAAAAAATAAAGAAACTATAATAAATAAAAAATAAACAAAATATACTAAATAAACTTAAACTTATGAGTTTACTTTATTTTTTAAAAAAAAACCTTAAACCCTATATTCTAAACCCTAAGCCCTATACCCTAAACCCTAAATCCTGCAACCATAAACCCTAAAAAACCTTAATACTCAAACCTTAAACCCTAAACCTTAAACCGTAAAAGCATAAACCCTAAAACTCTAAACCTAAAAATGTTAAACCCTAAACCCTAAACATTAAACCCTAAACCCTAAACACTTACCCTAAACCCTAAACACCAAACCCTAAACCATAACCTAAAGTAACTAAATAAATTAAAAAAAATAAACATAAATAATAAAACCTAATAAACCTAAACCAAAACCTAAACCCTAAGAATGCACAAAACCTTGACAACAGGAACATCACCGCCAACGGCTGTCTAGGGTGGTGATGGAGGTGAAGGGGAGGATGGTTATCACATGTGGGAGGATATGGAGGTTCTGGTGGATATGGAGGTGGTGGTCAGAGCAGTGGTGGTTATGGCGATGGAAAGAGCGATGGAAGTTATAGCCATGGTGGTGGTGGACGGAGAGATCAGGGATATAATGGTGGATCCTGCTAGTCGAGAGGCCAGTGTGATTTTGATGGAAACTAGAGAAACTAAAGAACGACCGATCCGATCTGTTGCTTATGGAAATAAACATAAATGTAAAAATAAACTAAAATAAAATACCTAAACTAAAATAAATAAACCTAAGATAAATAAACTAAACTAAAGAAAATCAACCAATATAAAAATAAATACAATAAACCAAAATAAATAAATAAAAATTAAATAAACTAAATAAACCAAAACCTACTAGTTTACTTAATTAAACAAACTCCTAAAACTAACCCTAAACTTACAACCCTAAACCCTAAAAAACCCTAAACCCTAAACCTTAAACCCTAAACACTAACTCTAAACCCTAAACCCTAAATAAAATAAACCTAAAATAAATTAAATTAAAAAGTAAATAATAACCTAAACCTAAACAATAAACCTAAAAATAAATAAAAAATTAAACAGAAACTCTAAACTAAAAAAAAAAACCTAAACCTAAAATAATAATAAAATAAACTTAAACCTAGAAAAAAAATAAAACTAAAAAAATAAAACCTAAACCTGAACCTAAACTAAATAAAATAAAATTAAATAAAATAAACCTAAACTTAAAATAAAAAATAAAACCTAGAAATAAACCTAAAATAAAAACATAAAACCTATACCTAAGAAAATGAAATAAAAAAAAAAAACCTAAAACTAAAAACAAAAATAAAACCTAAACCAAAAAAATAAAATAAACTAAAGTAATAAAACTAAACTAAAATAAATAAACCTAAAATAAATAAACTAATTAAAATAAAATAAAATTAAACCTAGATAGAAAATACATTAAAATAAATAAAATATTCAAAGTAAATAAACATAAAACCTCTTTACTTGATTTAAAAAAAAACCCTAAATCCTAAACCTAAATCCAAAACCTAAACCTAAACCCAAAATCCTAAACCAAAATCCTAAACCCTAAACACTATACTAACCAAACCCTAACACTAAACCCTAAACGATCCTAAACTTTAAACCCTAAACCTAAACCATAATCCCAATCCCCTATGCACCTAAAAACTCTAATGCCTAAATCATAAACCAACCAATCCTACTAAACTAACTCCCTTAAATCCTAAACCATAAACCCTAAACCCTAAACCCTAACCCTAAACCCTAAAGACTAAAGCCTAAAGCTTAAAGCCTAAACCTTACATCTTAAAAACCAAAAAACCTAAACCTAAACTAAATAAAACCTAAAACTAAAATAAATAAATAAACATAAACAAAAATAAGAAAATAAAAACTTATATAAAAACCAAAACTTAAACCTAAAAATAAAATAAAAAAATAAAATAACTAAAATAAAATAATTAAAACCTAAAAACTAAAAGTAAAACCTAAATAAAATAAAATTAAAATAAAATAAACTTCTAAAATAAAAAAAAAACTAAATAAAATCATAAACATAAAAATAAACTTAAATGAAGCCTAAAATAAATAAAATTTAAAATGAATCTAAAATAAATATAATAAAACCTAAACTAAACTAAATAAAATAAAATAAACCTTAAAAAACACCTAAGATAAAATAAAAAACTAAATAAAACTTAAAGTTAAAAAAAATAATCCTAAAATAAAACCCTAAATAAAACCTAAACCTAAAATAAATAAAATAAAATAAACCTAAACCTATATAGATAAACTAAACTAAAATAAATAAACCTAAACTTAAACTAAAAAATAAAACCTAAACCCTAAACTAAATAAAATAAATTAAATGTAAACTAAACTAAAAATAAAATTGAAATAAACCTAAAATAAAGCCTAAAACCTAAACCTAAACCTAAACCTAAAATAAAATCAAACCTAAATGTAAAATAAAAATAAAATAAAACTAAACTAAAAATAAACATAAACCTACATAAACCTAAAAAATAAATACAAATAAACTTAAAATAAAAACTAAACTAAATATAAAAATAAACAAAAAATAAAAATGTTAAAAACTATGATAAAAAAATAAACTCAATAAACCTATATCATTTACTTAATTTTTTTTAAAACCCTAACCTTAAAACCTAAACTTGCCTAAACCCAACTAACCCTAAACCCTAAACCTACTCCTATGCCCTAAAACCCCAACCTTAAACCCTAAACCCTAACCTAAACCTTAAACCCCAAATAAAATAAAAAAATAAAAAAATAAAAAAAATAAAATAAAAAAATTAAACTAAATAATAAACCTAAAATAAATAAAAATAAAATAATAAAAAAAACTTAAACCAAAATAAAAAATAAAATAAACCTAAACCTAAACAAAATAAATAAAACTAAAGCCTAAACCTAAAATAAAGAAACTAAACTAAATAAAATAAAATAAATTAAAAATAAACTAAACTTAAACTAAAAAATAAAACTTAAAATTAACATAAAATAAAACCTAAAACCTAATCCTAAAAAAAAAATAAAATAAAAATGTGAACCTAAACCTAAAAATAAAAATAAAACTGAAACAAAATAATATAAAATAAATCTAAACTAAAAAAAATAAACATAAACTTAAAAAAAAAATAAAATAAAAAAAATTAAACCAATAAATAAAATAAATAGAGTAAACTAAATAAAAAAAATTAAACCTAAATAAAAATTTTAAAAAAAGTAAACTAAATAAACTAAATTAACCTAAACCTACCGGTTTATGTAATTTAAAACTAAAATATAAAATACAAACCCTAAACTTCCAACCTACAACCTACTAAACCCTACCATAAACCCTAAATCAAACCCTCCTAAATCCTAAACTTAACCTACAATACCCTACCCTAAACTTAAACCTGACTGACCCTACTAAACCATACCCTAAAAAATCTAAACCACTGACCTAAACCCTAAATCCCTCCTGACTAAACCTCAAACCCTAAAATAAAGCAAAACTACCCCAACCCTACACTAAACGCTAACCCTAAATCCTAAATCTTAAAACCTAAAAACCTTAACCCCTAAACCCTACATCTTAAAAACCTAAAAATCAAAACTTAAATTAAATAAAACCTAAAAATAAAATAAATAAATAAACCTAAACCTAAATAATAAAAAATAGTAATAATAACATAAACTAAAACCTAAATTGAATCTTAAAAGTAAAATATAATATAAAAATAAAATTATCTAAAATAAAATAAATAAACCTAAACTAAATTAAAATAAAACCTAAATAAAATAAAACTAAAATGAAATATACCTAAAAATAAAATAAAACTAAAACTAAAACTTAAATAAAATAAAACCCAAACTAAAAATAACTTAAACCTAAAATATAAAATAAAATAAACAAAATAAAATAAAACCTAAACTAAAATAAACTAAACTAAACCTAAGCCTAAACTAAAATAACATTTATATTAAAAATAAAACCTAAACTAAAACTAAAAAAAAACTTAAAATAAACTTAAAATAAAAACCTAAAACTAAACCTAAAAATAATAAAAAACCTAAACATAAAAAAATAAATATAAAATATAAACTTAAAATAAAATAAAAATAAAAACTAAAATAAACTTAAAAAAAAAAATAAATAAAAATAAAACTAAACTAAAATAAAACCAATAAATAAAATATAACTAAATAATAAAACCTAAATAAAATGAAAAAATAATAAATAAAAATAAAAAAGAATAAATCTACCTGGGTTTTTAATTTAACCACTCCCTATCTTAAATGCTAACCCTAAACCTATAACTAAACCCTAAAACCTAAACCACTCCTACCTAAACCCCCTAAACCTAAACCCTAATCTCAACCCTAAACCCTAAACCTAAACCCTAATCCTTTAACCACATACTCTAAAAGCATAAACCTAAACCTAAACCTAAACCCTAAACCACAACCTTAAACCTAAACCCTAAAACCTCTAAACCCTAAACTAAACCCAACCCAAACCTAAACTAACCTTAAACCCTAAACCCTAAGAATGGACAGAAGCTTGACAACAGGAACATCACCGTCAACTAGGCTTAGGCTAGATCTTGTAGTGAGGGCAAAGGCGGAGGTTGCAATTATCGTAATGGTGGTGGGGGATCTCGAGGTGTTGGTGGATATGGAGGTGGTGGTCAGAGCAGTAGTGGGTAGGGAGGAGAAAAGAGTGATGGAGGTTACAACCATGGTGGTGGTGGAGGGAGAGATTGAGGATATGATGGCAGATCTCGCTACTCAATAAGCGGGGCTAGTTCTGATGGGAACTGGAGAAATTGAAGAATGATTGATCTGATCTACTACTTATGGAATTGTATCTTTATAGTAGAGATGGTTCTACTTATCTTGGGTTTTTAATTTGTTATATGGGTGCTCATTTTTTATTTATGTCATTGCTTATGTTTTAAAAAACTTGGGGTGCTACTTGGTTCATAAAATTTAAAATAAGAAATGTTGAATTTAAATTTATTCTCTATTAAAAAAACCTTAAACCCTAAACCCCCAAAACCTAAACCTAAACTAAACCCAAAATAAAACCTAAACCCTAAACACTAAATCTAAACCCTAAAACACTAAACCCTAAACTCTAAATCCACCCTAAAAACCTAAACTTATAGCTAAACCCTAAACTATTAACACTAAACCCTAAACTAAAACCTAAACCTAAACCTTAAACCTAAACCCAAACTCTAAACCTTAAACCCTAAAACCTATAAACCCTAACCTAAACCCCAAACCTAAACTAAACTCTAAACCCTAAACCCTAAACTAAACCTACCCTAAACCTAACCCAACCCCCCTAAACCTTAAATATAGATGTAATTAAGAGTAGAACTAAAGAATGAACTAATCCTAACATTGTTATGGTAGCTAAAGAAAATGCATTCAAGAGACTTCCTTAACTATTGAGATTTGAATACTCTAAACCCTAACACTAAATCATATTATAATACCATATATTATAGTATAATGTACATCATATATTTGAGCATGTAGTGATATGTTTTAGATGTTATAAGATGTTTTGAAATGTTTTAGTATATTATGGTATTGTTCCATATAGTTTATACTAATATAAATAATAAAAAAATTGATTTAATAAATCAAATGGTGAAATTTGTTAAATTTGAAGTGGGAATTAGTTGTAGCACCAAAGGTGTTTTACGCCACTTATACTATAAAAAGTAAGATTTTATGTTCAAAATAAATATCATATGTTGTAGCATAGTATATCATCATATATCATAATATATTATTCTGAGCATTTTAAATTCTTTTAGTATTTTACAATCATGTAGTCGAGCCTACACTAGCATTATTTATAAAAATATTGATTTACACTTTAAAATGGTGGAATTTGGCCAAATTCATAATAGGTATAGCATGGCATCATAATATATTATTTTAATTTAAAATATGTAAGTGATATGACTAAAATATATAGTTTTTTATTATTTTAACTAATTTTATGATTTTTTATCTTAAGCAATCCCTTGTGATATGATATGCAATATAAGATAATATAATATGTTTTAGTGTATTATAATATAGGATGTCATAACATAGTGTAGCATCATGCATTATAGCATACTATTGTGTATTACTACTTATTGTTTAGCATATTTTAGTTTGTTATAGTATGATATAGTAGAGTTTGTACTTGTATTATTCATATAAATACTAATTTATAGGTTGAGATGATGGGATTTTGCCAAATTTAAGGTAAGCTTTAGGGAACACCATTGGGGGTGTACTATGGTGTGTCATTTAATCAAAAGAATGGAATTTTGCATCCAAAATAAATATTCATTTTTCAACCAAATTTTATAAAATTTTTTCTTAAAGTGATTCATTTTAAGGTGTAATGTAAGATAATATATTATATGAAAGCATATTAAAATATAATGTACATAACAATATAACTTCACATATATATGAATCTGGTGGTGTGATACTAAATGTTATTGTACAATTTAGTATGTTTTACTTTTATTATAATACATTGGGTCAAAACTCACAAAAATGTTAATTTTGAAGGTTAAGATGGAAGAATTTGGCCAAATTCACAGCACACACTAAGAAGCAACACCAAAATTATGCTATTTTGTATAATTTCTAATAGAAAATAAATAATTTTACATCCAAAATGAACATTATTCATATTCTGAGAAAATTTTGTTATTTGTTACTTTTACGTGATTCTAATGAGGTGTAATGTTGGACAATATATTATATTATAGCAAATTATAATATAACATCATATATTATAGTATAAGATAGTGTGTTAATTTTCACTATAATATGTTTAGCATGATATTGTATAGTTAGTTTGAGCTTGCACCATCACAAATAATAAAATGGTTATTATAATGCTAAGATGATGTAATTTGAAGGAATTCATTGTTAGGCATTTTGGTGAAGTATTAAAGGTCTGCATTATAGAAGAAATAATATTTGATGAGCATTTCATGTCAAGAACATGGAGGGAGATCTGTTAGGGGATCACACATGCATTGGACATGACATGTGAGGGGTCTATGCTGAGGGAATAAAAGAAGAAAATATGCTAGTGATAAGGTTTTAATTTGATTTGATTATATGATTTATGGAAAGAAGATCTATTTGGGATAAGAATTTATAATCCACCATGGATTAAGATCGAATCAACATTAATTTGTTTAGTTTTAATTGATGAGGAGGCACATCTACTAGGGCTCGAGTCTGGGGATCGGGTATATGAACCTTCAACTAGAGAAGCAGGTTTGGTTATCCGCTATGGATTAGGATTTGAGTTTGATTTCATAGATTTGTTTGGGAATGTATCTACTAGGAATAAGAGTTTGGTTGGATTTCTTTGACTTAGACTCTACTAGGGGAGTTGGCTTAATTTGGCTCCATTGAAAAGGTTGGTTTTGAATTTGATTTGTTTGCTTGACTTGTTTATATATGATTTGAGGCTCCACTAGGGAGAAGGGTATGATTTAACTCTACTGGGAAAAATTAGATCAGGTTTAATTTAATTTGAGATAATGTATGGATCCTGTCAGTGTGCGATGAAACTACTGAGAGGTGGCTATATCAGCCTTGACCTACCACAGGTTTAAAAATCCAATGGGATAGTCTACCAGCTGCGAGGTAGACCTAGCCAACCTAAGGGGTTGCCTTTCGATGTGAAATGACTATGCATAAAGATGGTTTAGTAGACTTACATCTTCTAAAATGAGGAACAACTGCTGGGGTGACCTATTAAATGCACAATAAATCTCACCTGACCTAGGGTGATTACTAAGTGAATGTCATTGGGGACTTATGTCAACTCAAAATTAGTCAGGATTAATTTTATCTTAATTTCATGTGATTTGGTATGATTTTTTTGGTTTAGTTTGATTTTAAATTGAGGCCATATCCGCAGGGATGTGAGCTCGGTCAAATTTGATAGAGTTAATTTATGGACCAAGCCGGTGTGTGATGGACCCACTGAGAAGGGGCTATATCAGACTTTTCCTATCTTAGATTTATAAATCCAAAGGGATAGTCTACGGACTGTGGGGTAGAGCTAGCGAACCTAAGAGGTTGCCTTTGCCTATATGACGACTATGCTAGGAAGAAGGCATAGTAGACTTACATCTTCTAAAGCAAGGAACAACCCCTGGGGTGACCTATTGGTAGCATAATAGAACCTGACTTAGGGGAGACTACTCAGTGAATGTCGCTGGAGACTTACTTTAAATCAAGAGTAATTAGGCAATTCCTATAGAGAGTTTTTCTAACATTGCCCTAAAGATAGGATACCTGCATGGAAAAATGTACTACTAGGGGTGTCCTTCTAATCCACAAGCAAATATATATATATTTTTTATATGTTTGCATGGACATTATTAGTGTGTGAGGGATCACACTAAGAAAGGGCTATGTATGTCTTGACCTATCTTAGATTTACTAGACCAAGGATGAATCTGAACATCCACAAGATGGATTCTCCAAACACAAGGGTGATTAGAAGGAAAGGGAAACTATCTAATCTAATAGTAACCTGGGTAGTGTCTAAATAGGGTCACAAAGGACGTGATCCAGATATAGTGTCCATAATGGAGGTGTCATATTATCCTAAGCCACGAAAAGAAAACCTATAGGTGTAGTGGCCAACTCAAGGAGAAAGCATAGCAGACTTACATCTGATATGAGTGGTGTATCCTAAGGTGCGAGAATAAACCAACCTAACGTGTATTCATCAGTATGAGTGGTGTATCCATTAGCATAGTGAGAACCAACCAACCTAAGGTGCCCATAAGTGTGCAACAATCAATCTGGAAAGAAAGCATGTAGCCTTACAAGTTTCCAAGTAGAACTGAACATCGGGATAGCCTATCATTGGCGGGATAAATGCTATTTGACCTATAGTGACTACTAAGTAGGGAGACCCAAGGAAGGATTGGACCCAGACTTAAAGTAGTAAGGAGGGAAGGAGCTACTATGGGACTTATCCTAATCCTCAAATATACTCGACCTAGTTAGTTCATGAAGGCTAATCCAAGAAGAAAGTGTAGCAGACTCACATTCTCTTAAACAAAGCCAACATGAAGTAGCTTACTGGCCACATAGTAAGGCCTACCAAACTAACAAGGCACTCATTAGTGTGTAGTGGCCAAGTAAAGAAGAAAACTGTAGCATGCTTACATCCTCCAAATCAAGAAGACAGTTAGGGTGACACACTAGTAGGGTAACACATCAGCCTGACCTAGAGCAGCTACTAAGTGACTGCCATTAGGGGTGTTATCCCAACTCAAAGTAGCTCGAGATAAAAGATATGTGTTTATTTTATATGTTTGTGTGTAGTTTGTATTTGTGTTATGTTGATGAAAGATAGGATGCTGCTCGAGTTCATTACACCTATCCTAAACACATCGTGGAGGATTCAAAAGTAAGAATACTTTTAATATGGAAGAGATTAAATTTGAAATGGAATTTTGATTGATAATAATTATTTTCAAACATGATTTATAATATTTCTTTAAGTAGATCTCATTGATTAGAAGCATTGGGCACTCTCCCTTATGATTAATAAGCTGATAAGATCCTCTTTGGTAGGCCTTCTCTATGGAAAAAGGGCCTTCTCAAATGTGTTCAAACATGCCTCTCATCTTACGATGGGAAACAATCAGTCTCCTTAGAACTAAACTAAGCTCTCCTACTTGAAAAGCATTAGGATGGACCAACATGTGAGCTTGAATCATTTTAGCTTTGTTTACTTTGAGGTTTTGGCATGCCCACAGGCATCTCTCCTCCAATATTTTGATCTCTTCTAACCATAACTTTTTGTTCACTTCATTGTGATATTGCTACCCACAACTATCCTTAGTGATGGGACTTGGACTTCTAATGGTAGAATGGCTTTGAACCCATACACTAAATAAAAAGGAGTAGAATGAGTTGGATTCTATATGTGGTGTAGTAGGCCCATAGGGCTTCAACTAACTTCTAATGCCACTATCGCTTATTGTTGATGAGTATTTTCTTCAGTATTTGGATGAGAGTTTTATTAAAGGCTTCTACTAAGCCATTTTCCCATGAGTAGTTGATGGTAGAATATCTCCAATCTATGCTGTGACTTTGGACAAATTTGTTAATCTCAATGCTCTTGAATGCAGTAATATTATCAAATATAATTTCTTGAGGAATTTTGAACCTATATATAACATGGTTCCTAAAAAAGTGGAGCACATGCTGAGCTGTGACCTCTTTGTGCAGAATCACCTTTGCCCATTTGGAAAAGTAGTTAGTAGTAGCTAAGATGAATTGATGACCCTTGAAAGAAGGAGGATCAATCAGACCCACTATGTCAATACCCCAACACTCGAATGGCCATGAGGCCAATGTAGGATGTAGAATGTTGGGCAGTTGGAGTAGGACCACAACATGTATTTGACATTGGTGGCATTGCCTAGCCATATCCATGCAATCTTTGATCATCGATGGCCAATAGTATCTTAGTCTCTTCATCTTGGCTTTCATCTTTAGACCAGATTGGTTGGCTCCACATAATCCTGAGTGTACCTCAATAATTATCTTATAGGCTTCATGCTTGTATAAATAATGTAACCACATATGATCGAAAGATCGCGATACAAGGAGCCATCCACATGAGTGTAGGAAAGTGCTCTCTGCTTCATCTAATGGGCTTAGGACTTCTCTTGAGGTAATTTGCCTTTATTTAGGTAATCCATGAATGGTTGCCTCCAATCTAACACCTTGTCCTTCTTGGCAATGGCAACCTCCCCTTCAAGAGAGTACTTTTTGATGAGTTCAATATCAATAATGGATAAGACTTGTCTATTTTGGACCTTTATTGATATGGACTCATCCTTCGACATGCCAACTCCTTGGCAAGCTTGGCTAAAGCATACGCTATGACATTCTCTCCTCGAGAAATCTTATAAATGGTAACCTCTAGAATTTGGGCCAATAACTCCATGGTGTACTTATGGTAGTGATGGAGCTTGAGCTTTATAACCTTATAGGACCAAGCTATTTGGTTGATAACTAGCTAAAAATCCCTGAACATGTTGATGTTCTAGATTCTTAGAGTAACAACTCTCTCGACAATCGAGCCACATATTCAGCTTCATTGTTGGTGCAAGGATTGGATAGATGATATGACAATCTCATCACATCACAGTCTGAAGTTAAGAAAACTATTCCTACCTCTGCCTTTCTTGAAATAGTAGATTATGGTTCTTCTCCTCTTTGAGAGGAAGCTGCACCATCAAAGTACATCTCCCAACAGTGAATGCTAGTATCCCCTAAGTTCATGATTTGTTCATCGTGAGATCATCACTAAGCGAGTCGGTGAAGTGGGTGTGCTAAAAAATCTGCTTAACCTTTCACCGCATGGAAGGGTACAAAGGTAATGTCAAACTATAAGAGGATCATGGAATGTCATTTCAACCATCCAGATAGCATCGATCGTGTAATGAGATACTGGTGGATTGATCCTAGAGATTAAGTTCACCTTATGAGGAAGCATTTAGTGTTGTAGCTTTGTAATGTAAAGATTAAAGCTAGGCAATGCTTCTTAATGGGCTGATAATTAGCCTCAATAATGATTAGATGATGACTGAGGTAGTAGAGTGCATTTTCCATTCCTTCATCATTGCTTTGGGCCAACAAAGCACCAAGGGATTCATTTAATGTAGTAGTGCAAAGTATGAACATCTTGCTTGGGATAGGGACTACTAGAACTGTCGACGTCATCCAGTAATGCTTGATGTTTTTGATGGCATGCTAACACTTATCATCACACTTGAACTTCGCATCCTTTTTGATAAGTATGGAGAATGGCTAACATCTTCCTAAAAGGTTGGATATAAAGCATCTTAGATATGCCAACCACCCTTGGAATGATCTGAGTTGAGTTAATATTTTAGGGGGTGGCATTTCTAATATTTCCTTGACCTTCTCCAAATCAATTTTGATTCCCTGGTGCCATACAACAAACCCAAGGAATCTCCCTGAAGCTACTTGGAATGCACACTTCAGGGGGGTCATTTTGAGGTTAAATTGTCTTATTGTTCAAAAACTACTCTTAAGTCAAAGAGATGGTCTTCCTTTTCCCTACTTTCGATGATCGACATGATGATGAAAGAATGAGTTCATTGAAGATTCGAGTCATAGCCACTAGTATATAGCTTCAGCATTTTTAAAGATGAAAGGCATGACTTTATAGTAATAGATTCTATTCGGGGTTCTAAAGCAATGTATCTTTCATCTACAGGAACCATCTTTATTTGGTTATATCCATATGAGCCATCCATGAAAGAGAAGATAATATGAGATGAGGAAATGTCCACCATAGGTGAATTTGGTAGAGTAAATTCATCTTTTGGGCATGCCTTATTTAAATTCCTAAAATCGATGCATAGGTAAATTTGGCCATTCTTTTCATAATTGATGACACCTAACTAGGTAGGTATTTTTTTTCCCGGAAGCCAACATCAATCAGTTTCTTGACTCTAGAAATGACCTATTGTTTTATGTCTAATCGCATGCATTTAGGAGCTTGCTTGATAGGGTTAGCAATAGGCTCTATTGCTAGTTTATGGACTGCTACATCAAGAGCCAATCCAGGCATCTCTTCATAACTCCATGGAAAGTGGTCCTTAAGCTCAATCAATAGCCTAACTAAGTCATTGGATTCAATTTCATTCAATAAAGAACTGATGTATGTCGGGCATGGATCCTCTTTAGTTCCTAAGTTGATTTCCTTGAGCTCATCGATGGTTGACTTGATCTCTTCTTTGAACTTTGGTGATGCATCTTTGACTTCAAAATCATCTAGATCATTTGAAGTTTCTAAGCATAGCTCCTCATATAAGTTAATGTGATTTAAAAAGAACCTATCAATTCCAAATGAATGGTGATGACTAAGCAGTAATCGCCATCATTGACAGACCCACTATACCAAATCTTAGTCTTGGTCTTGATTGAGAGCTTTTGCATTTTTTCTTACATATTCTTTTGAAGTGGTCTGACCTGTGCTTTGACCAAGTATGTGGGATTGACCCTTTCTTTCTTAAAATTTGAACATAAGGCAAGTATCAATCAAAAGGTAATTCTATTAAATCTTCATATGAATCATCCTCAAGTTCTACATCAACTTCATTATTTTTTAGGTTCAGGTTTAAGTTTATGTTTATTTTTTAGTATAGTTATATTTTTATTAGATATTTAAAGTTTAGGTTTTATTTTTTATTTTTAGGTTTAGGTTTAGGTTTTTATTTTTATTTTCTTTAGGTTTAGGATTTAGGTTTTTATTTTTAGTTTATTTTAGGATTTATTTTTTAGTTTAGGTTTAGGTTTGTTTTTAGTTTATTTTATTTTATTTAGTTTAGGGTTTAGGTTTAGTTTATTTTAGGCTTAGGTTTAGGTTTTATTTATTTTAGTTTAGGTTTAGGTTTATTTTATTTTTTTATTTTAGGTTTAGGTTTTTTTTTAGTTTAGAGTTTAGGTTGTATTTTTTCTTTATTTTTAACTTTATTTTTTAGGTTTAGGTTTTTATTTAGCTTTTATTTTATTTTATATGAGGTTTATTTTATTCTTATTTTACATTTAGCATTCATTTTATTTACGGTTTTTATTTATTTATTTATTTATTTTTTTATTTAATTTAGGTTTTTATTTATTTTATTTTAATTTCATTTTTATTTTTTATTTTATTTTATTTTTTAGTTTATGTTTTCATTTTATTTTATTTTCTTATTTACGTTTAGGTTTTCTTATTTTTTTATTTTTAGGTTTATTTAGTTTAAGTTTAGGTTTTTAAAGTTTAGGGTTTAGGGTTTGGCGTTTAGGGTTTAGGGTTTAGGGTCTAGGGTTGTAGGTTTTAGGGTTTACGGTTTGGCATTTAAGTTTAGGGTTTATGGTTTAGGGTTGTAAGTTTTACGGTTTATGGATTATGGTTTAGGATTTAGGGTTTAGGGTTTAGGTTTTAGGGTTTAGGGTTTTAGGGTTTAGGGTTTAGGGTTTAGGGTTGTAAGTTTAGGGTATAGGGTTTAGGGTTTAGGGCTTGTTTTAGGGTTTAGTATTTAGGGTTTGGGTTTTTTTTCTACTTTATTATTATTATTTTATTTTATTTTTAAATTAAGTAAAGTAGGTTTATGTTTATTTATTTTATTTATTTTAAGTTTTAATTTTAGTTAAGGTTTTATATTTTAGTTTATTTTTTAAGTTTAGGTTTATTTTTAATTTTAGTTTTTTTTAGGTTTAGGTTTTATTTTTTATTTGTAGGTTTAAGTTTATGCTTTTATTTTATTTTTTTTATTTAGGTTTTAGGTTATATTTTAGGTAATTTTTATTTTATTTTTTATTAGGTTTAGGTTTATTTTTAGTTTATTTTATTTTATATAGTTTAGGTTTTGGTTTAGATTTAGTTTATTATAGGTTTAAGATTATGCTTTATTTATTATAGTTTAGTTTATTTTAGTTTAGGTTTAGCTTTATTTTATTTTTATTTTAGGATTAGTTTTTTTAGTTTAGGGTTTAGGTTTTATTTTTTATTTATTTTAAGGTTTATTTTTTAGGTTTAGGTTTTAATTTAGTTTTTACTTTATTTTATTTTAGGTTTTTTTTTGTAGGTTTAATTTTTATTATATTTAGGTTTTGTTATTTTTTTTTTAGTTTAGTTTAGGTTTTTATTTTATTTTATTTTAGATTAGTTTTTATTCTTTATTTTATTTTCTTTTTTATTTTTTTAGTTTAAGTTTAGGTTTAGGTTTTGGATTTAGTTTATTTTTTATTTTATTTTAGTTTGGGTTTTATTTATATATTTTATGTTTTGATTTTATTTAGTTTAGGATTAGGTTTTTAGCTTTTTAGGGTTTAGGGTTTAGGTTTAGGGTTTGGTTTTTAGGGTTTAGGGTTTAGGTTTTAGGGTTTAAGTTTTAGGTTTAGGATTCAAGTTTTAGTTTAGAGTTTAGAGTTTTGGTTTTTTATTTATTTATTAACAGATAACAAATTCAAATTCAATATTTTTTCTTTTCGATTTCATCAACCAAGTAATACACCAAGTTTTCTAAGACACAAGCGATGACATAGATCAACAATGAGCATGTATAGAGAAAATCAATAAGAATAGATAACTAAAATCATCTATACTATAAAGACACAGTTTGATAAGCAATAAATCGGATCGATTGTTCTTCAGTTTCTCCAGTTCCCATCAGAACCCCCTAGCCTGTCGAGTAGCAGGTCCACCATCATATCCTTAATCTCTTCCTCTGCCACAACCATGATGGTAACCTTCATCACTCCTCTGGCCTCCATAACCACCACTACTACGACCACCACCTCCATATCCAAAAGTACCTCCAGATCCCCCACCACCACTGTGATAATGGCAGCCTCGTCCTTTGGCTCCACCATCAGATCTAGACTGAGCCTAATTGACGGTGATGTTCCTACCGTCAATGTTCTGCTCATTCTTAGGGTTTAGGTTTAGGGTTAGGTTTATTAAGTTTTAAGGTTTATGTCTATTTTTTAATTTATTTTGTTACATTAATTTTAGGTTTAGGGTGTGGGGTTTAGGGTTAGGGGTTAGGGTTTAGGGTTTATGGTTTAGGGTTTTAGGGTTTATGATTTTAGGGTTTAGGGTCTAGGGTTTAAGGTTAGGGTTTAGGGTTGTAGGTTTAGGGTTTATGGTTTATTGTTTAGGGCTAGGGTTTTTTATTTTTTTATTTTTTTAAAATTAAGTAAACTGGTAGGTTTAGGTTTATTTTGTTTATTTTTATTTATTTTAGTTTATTTTTAGTTTTATCGATTTTGGTTTATTTATTTTAGTTAATGTTTTATATTTTAGTTTATTATTTTGGTATAGGTTTAGGTTTATGTTTATTTTTTAGTTTAGTTTTACTTTTATTTTATTGTTTTAGGTTTAGGATTTTTTTATTTTTAGGTTTAGGTTTAGGTTTTTATTTTATTTTTATAGGTTTTGGTTTTAGGTTTTTATTTTAAGTTTACTTTTAGGTTTTATTTTAGTTTAGGTTTTTTTTAGTTTATTTTATTTTAGGATTAGGTTATCTTTATTTTATATTAGTTTATTTTAGTTTAGGTTTAGTTTTATTTTATTTTTATTATAGGTTTAGGTTTTTTTTAGTTTAGGGTTTAGGTTTTATTATATATTTACTTTTAGGTTTATTTTTTATGTTTAGGTTTTTATTTAGTTTTTATTTTATTTTATTTTATTTTAAGTTTATTTTGTTTTTATTTTAGGTTTTATTGTTATTTTATTTAGGTTTTTTCTTTTTTAGTCTAGTTTAGGGTTTTATTTATTGTATTTTAGTTTAGTTTTTATTTTTTATTTTATTTTCTTTTTATGTTTAGGTTTTAGTTTATGTTATTATTTTATTTTATTTTTTTCTTTTATTTTGATTTATGTTTGGTTATTTATTTATTTATTAGGTTTTATTTAGTTTAGGTTTAGGTATTCAGCTTTTTTGGGTTTAAGGTTTTGGGTTTGTTTCGGGTTTAATGTTTGGGCATTTAGGGTTTAGGGTTTAGGGTTTAGCGCTTTAGGGTTTTGGGTTTAGCCTTTGGGGTTTTTACGGTTTAGGGTTTATGTTTTGGGTTTAGGGTTTAGGTTTTAGTTTAGGGTTTAAGGTTTATGGTTTTTTTTAACAAAAAGCAAATTCAAATTTAACATTTCGTCTTCTCGATTTCATTATCAAAGTAACCTACTAAGTTTTCTAAGACACAAGCGATGACATAGATCAAAATAGAACACACATAGAGCAAATCAAAAACCCTAGATAACTAGAATCATCTCTATTATAAAGGCATAGTTCCATAAGTAGCAAATCAGATTGGCCATCTTTTAGTTTCTCCAATTCCCATCAGAACCACCCTGGCCTCTCTAGTAGCGAGATCCACCATCATATCCCCGATCTCTCTCTCTACCACCACCACGGGTGTAACCTCCGCTCCTCCCACATCCAAAACCACCACTGCTCCGACCACCACCTCTATATCCACCGACATCTCTAGAGTCCCCACCACCACTCACCTCCACCTTCACCTCCATAGATATATAGGCGAGCACGGTTGATGGTGATGTTCTACATCAGGTTTTGCCCATTCTTAGGGTTTAGGTTTAGGTTTAGGTTTATTAGGTTTTAGGGTTTAGATTTATTTTTTAATTTATTTAGTTACTTTAGGTTTAGGCTTTAGGCTTTAAGGTTAGGTTTTAGGTTTTAGGGTTTAGGGTTTAGGGTTTAGGGTTTAGGGTTTAGGGTCTAGGGTTATTCTTTTTACAAAATAAGTAAATTGGTAGGTTTAGGTTTATTTAGTATATTTTTTATTTATTTTAGTTTATTTTTTATCTTTATTTTAGTTTATTTTTTATTTTTATCTAGTTTAGTTTATTTATTTTAGGTTTATTAATTTTAATTTAGGTTTTTTTTAGTTTATTTTGTAGGTTTAGGTTTAGGTTTAGGTTTAGGTTTAGGTTTATTTTTAGGTGAGATTTATTTTTAGTTTACTTTTTAGGTTTAGGTTTTATTTTTTTATTTTTAGGTTTAGGTTTTAGTTTTTATTTTATTTTTTTGTGTTTATGTTTTAGGTTTTTATTTTAGGTTTATTTTTAGGTTTTTTATTTTCAATTTAGGTTTAGGTTTATTTTTAGTTTATTTTAATTTATTTACTTAAGGTTTAGGTTTAGGTTTAGTTTATTTTAGGTTTAGGTTTAAGTTTTATTTATTTGAATTTAATTTATTTTTGTTTATGTTTAGGTTTATTTTATTTATATTTTAGGTTTAGGTTTTTTTTAGTTTAGGGTTTAGGTTTAATTTTTTATTTTTTGTAGGTTTTATATTTAGTTTTATTTTTTAGGTTTAGGTTTTTATTTTGTTTTTATTATATTTTATTTTAGGTTTATTTTATTTTTATTTTACATTTTGTTTTTATTTTATTTAAGTTTTGTATTCTTAGGTTTATTTAATTTTTTAGTTTAGTTTAGGTTTTTTTATTCTATTTTTATTTAATTTAATTATATATTTATGTTTAGGTTTAGGTTTTTATTTTATTTTATTTATTTATTTTATTTAGGTTTAGGTTTCTTTATTTATTTTATTTTTAGGTTTTATTTAATTTAGGTTTGGGTTTTTAGGTTTTTTAGATTTAGGGTTTATGGTTTGGGGTTTTAGGGTTTAGGGTTTAATGTTTAGGCTTTTAGGTTTAGAGTTTTTATGATTTAAGGTTTAGGGTTTAGGGTTTAGGGTTTAGGGTTAGCTTAGGGTTTAAGGTTAGTTTAGGGTTTATGTTTAGGGTTTAGGGTTTTTAGGGTTTTTAGGGTTTTGGGTTTTGGGTTTTAGGGTTTAGGGTTTAGGGTTTATGGATAGGGTTAGGGGTTAAGGTTTAAGATTTAGGGTTTAGGGTTAATTTATGATTTAAGGTTTAGGGTTTAGGGTTTTTGGTTTTTTTTAACATAGAAAAAAATTAGATTCAACATTTCTTCTTTTCAATTTTATCAACCAAGTAACACACCAAGTTTTCTAAGACACAAGTGAGGACATAGATAAAAAATGAGCATGCATAGTACAAATTAAAAAGCCTATATAACTAGAGCCATCTCTATTATAAAGACACAAATCCATTAGTAGTAGAACGGATCGGCCATTCTTCAGTTTCTCTAGTTCCCATCCGAACCACCCCCATCTCTCGAGTAGCAGGATCTATGATCATATGCCAAATCTCTCCCTCCACCACCACCCGGTAACCTTCATCCATTGCACCATTGCCTTTCTCCGACCATCACCTCCATATCCACCGGCACCTCGGATCCCCACCACCGATAACAGCCTCGCCTTCACCTCCACCAGATCTAGGGGCTGGTTGATGGTGATGTTCCTACCGTTAAGGTTCAACCCATTCTTAGGGTTTAGGTTCAGGTTTAAGTTTATTAAATTTTAGGGTTTAGGTTTATTTTTAATTTATTTAGTTACTTTAAGTTTAGGTTTAGGGTTTGGGGTTCAGGGTTAGGGTTTAGGGTTTAAGGATTAAGGTTTATGGTTTAGTGTTTAAGGTTTTAGGGTTTATTCTTTTAGGGTCTAGGGTTTAGGGTTTAGGTTTTTTAGGATTTAGGGTTTAGGATTTAGGGTTTATGGTTTTTTTAATTAAGTGAATTGATAGGTTTATGTTTATTTAGTATATTTAGTTTAATTTTTATTTATTTTAGTTACTTTATTTTTTATTTTTATTTAAGTTTATTTTTTATTTTTATTTAATTTAGTTTATTTATTTTAGTTTAGGTTTTTATTTTAGTTTTTTTTTTTTTTGGTTTAGGTGTAGATTTATTTTTTTATTTGAGTATTATTTTTATTTTATTTTTTAGGTTTAGGTTTTATTTTATTTTATGTTTAGGTTTATGTTTTTATTTTATTTTTTAGGTTTAGGTTTTAGGTTTTTATTTTAGGTTTATTTTTAGGTTTTATTTTTTAGTTTAGGTTTAGGGTAATTTTAAGTTTATTTTATGTTATTTAGTTTAGGTTTAGGTTTAGGTTTAGTTTATTTTAAGTTTTATTTATTTTATTTTAGTTTATTTTAGTTTTGCTTTAGGTTTATTTTTTTTATTTATTTTATTTTTATTTTAAGATTAAGTATTTTTTTGTTTAGGGTTTAGGTTAGTTTTTTATTTATTTTTAGGTTTTATTTTTAGGTTTAGTTTATTTTATTTATTTTATTTTTAAGTTAGGTTTAGGGTTTTTTTTGTAGTTTAGGGTTTAGGTTTTATTATTTATTTATTTTTATGTTTTATTTTAAAGTTTATTTTTTAAGTTTAGGTTTTTATTTAGTTTTATTTTAATTTATTTTAGGTTTATTTTATTTTTATTTTATTTAGGTTTATTATTCTTAGGTTTATTTTATTTTCTTAGTTTAGCTTAAGTTTTTATTTATTTTATTTATTTATTTTTTAGGATTTGTTTTAGGTTTTTATTTTATATTTATTTTATTATATTTAGGTCTTAATTTATTTATTTATTTTATTTTTAGGTATTATTTAGTTTAGGGTTAGGTTTTAAGTTTTTAGAATTCATAATTTAGGGTTTAGGGTTTAGGGTTTTAGGGTTTTAGGGTTTAAGGTTTAGAGTTTAGTGTTTAGGCTTTAGGGTTTAGGGTTTTTAGGGTTTAGGGTAAGCTTAGGGTTGAGGGTTTAGGCTTTAGGCTTTATAGTTTAGGGTTTAGGGTTTTGAGTTAGTTTAGGGTTTTAGGTTTAGCATTTTTGGGTTTAAGGTTTCTGATTAGTTTAGGGTTCTGATTTAGGGTTTAGAGCTATTTTAGCATTTAAGGTTTAGAGTTTTAGGGTTTAAGGTTTAGGGTTTAGGGTTTAGAGTTTAGGGTTTATGCTTTTAGGATTTAGGGTTTAGAGTTTAGGGTTTAGGGTTTTAAAACGATAGGTTTTGATTTATTTAGTATATTTAGTTTATTTTTATTTATTTTAGTTTACTTTATTTTTTTATTTTATTTTGGTTTATTATTTATTTTATTAAGTTTATTTATTTATTTTATGTTTTTATTTTAGTTTATTTTTTAGGTTTAGGTTTAGGTTTAAGTTCATTTTTTAGTTGAGTTTTATTTTATTTTATTTTTTAGGTTTAGGTTTTATTTTTAATTTTAGGTTTAGGTTTTTATTTTATTTTTTTAGGTTTAACATATAGGTTTTTATTTTAGGTTTATTTTTCAGTTTGATTTTTTAGTTTAGGTTTAGGTTTACTTTTAGTTTATTTTATTTTAATTAATTTACCTTTAAGTTTAGGATTAGTTTATTTTAGGTTTTATTTATTTTAGGTTACTTTATTTTAGTTTAGGTTTAAGTTTATTTTATTTTGTTTATTTTATTTTTATGTTAGGTTTAGGTTTTCTTTTAGTTTAGGGTTTAGGTTTTATTTTTTTATTTTTTTTAGGTTTTATTTTTAGGTTTATTTTTTAGGTTTAGGTTTTTATTTAGTTTTCATTTGAGTTTATTTTATTTTTTATTTTACGTTGAGTTTTTTTATTTAGGTTTTTTTTTAGGTTTATTTTATTTTTTTGTTTAGGCTTTTATTTATTTTATTTTAGTTTATTTTTATTTATTTATTTTATTTTATTTTTAGTTTATGTTTAGGTTTTAGATAAGGTTTTATTTTATTTTTTATTTTTATTTCTTTAGGTTTAGGTTTTTTTAATTTATTTTTTAGTTTTATTTAGTTTAGGTTTAGGTTTTAGTTTTTGGATTAAAGGTTTAGGGTTCAATGTTTAGGTTATAGGGTTCAGCATGTAGGGTTTTAGGGTATAGGGTGTAGGGTTTAGGGTGTAGGGTTTAGGGTTTAGGGTTAGGTTTTAGGGTTTAGGTTTAGGGTTTAGGGTTTAGGGTTTAGGTTTAGGATTAGTTTTAGGGTTTACTATTCAGGGTTAAGGTTTTTTTATTTTTAATTTTTTTTTAAATTAAGTAAGCTAGTAGGTTTAGGTTTTTTTATTTATTTTATATTTATTTTATTAATTTATTTATTTATTTTATTTTATTTTTTTATTTTATTTTTTTGGTTTTATTCTTTTTTATTATTTTATTTTATTTTATTTTATTTTATTTTAGTTTTATTTTATTTAGGTTTTTTTTATTTTTTTTAGTTTAGGTTTTATTTAATTTAGTTTATTTTAGTTTTAATTTTTTATTTTATTTTCTTTTTAGGTTTATGTTTATGTTTTTATTTTATTTCAATTTTTTATTATATTTTGTTTATGGTTTTTTATTTATTTTATTTTTACATTTTATTTAGTTTAGGTTTAGGTTTATAGCTTTTTATGGTTTAGGGTTAGTTTAGGGTTTAGGGTTTAGTGTTTAGGGTTTGGGGTTTAGGGTTTAAGGGTTTTGAATTTAGGGTTTAGGGTTAGTGTAGGGTTTAGGGTTTTTTTTAGGTTTAGGTTTTAGGTTTAGGGTTTTGATTTTAGGTTTAAGGTTTAGGTTTAGGGTTTAGGTTTTAAGTTTAGGGTTTAGGTTTAGGATTTAGGGTTTAGGTTTAGTTTTAGGTTTTAGGTTTAAGTTAGTTGTTTAGGTTAGTTTAGGTTTTAGGGTTAGTTGTTTATTATTTTATTTATTTATTTGTTAGTTTAGGGTTAGGGTTTAGTTTTAGGGTTTAGTTTAGGGTTTAGATTTAGAGTTTTTTAAAAATTAACAAACTGGTAGGTTTATGTTTATTTAGTTTATTTTTTATTTTTAGTTTATTTTATTTTTATTTTATTTAGGTTTATTTTATTTTTATTTAGTTTAGTTTATTTATTTTAAGTTTATTTTTAGGTTTTTTATTTTATTTTTTTTAGGTTTAGTTTAGGTTTATGTTTATTTTGTAGTTTAGTTTTATTTTTTTATTTTTATTTTTAATGTTTAGGTTTATTTTTTATTTTAGGTTTAGGTTTAGGTTTTATTTTATTATTTTTTTAGGTTAAGGTTTAGGTTTTATTTTTTAGGTTTATTTTTAGTTTAGGTTTATTTTGGTTTATTTTATTTATTTAGTTTAGGGTTTAGGTTTAGTTTATTTTTTTGATTTAGGTTTAGGTTTAATTTATTTTAGTTTAGTTTATTTTAATTTAGTCTTAGGTTTTTTTATTTTGTTTATTTTATGTTTAGGTTTTTTTAGGTTTATGGTTTAGGTTTTTTATTTATTTTTAGGTTTTATTTTTTGGTTTAGTTTTTAGGTTTAGGTTTTATTTAATTTTTATTTTATTTTATTTTATTTTATATATTTATTTTTATTTAGTTTTTATTTTATGTAAGTTTTTTATTTTTAGGGTTATTTTATTTTTTAGTTTAGTTTAGGTTTTTATTTATTTTATTTTAGTTTAGTATTTATTTTTTATATTTCTTTATTTTAGGTTTAGGTTTAGGTTTAGGTTTAGTTTAGGTTTTATTTTATTTTTTATTTTTTATTTTATTTAGCTTTTGGTTTTTATTTATTTATTTTGTTTTTAGGTTTTATTTAGTTTAGGTTTAGGTTTTTAGGTTTTTTGGATTTAGGTTTAGGGTTTAGGGTTTTAGGTTTTATGGTTTTTTTTAAACTAAAAAGAATTTATTGCTCAGAAAGAAAAAAGAAAAAGAAACAAGAGTCCTTATTAGAGCCTAACTCAAAAGAAAAAAAAACTACTCAAATGAGCTCTGAGGAGAATCTTAAAGAGTTTAGTCCCTAATAGATTAAGAGGAATAAAGAAAAAAAATAAGGAAAAAACAAAAAAAAAAAAAAAAGGCAAAGGGGAAGAATCACGAGCTCAAAGAACCTCAAAGAGATGAACCAAAGGAAAATTAAACCTGAGAGATAACTCTACATCTAAGAAAGAGGAGACCATCGATAAGACTCAACTCCCTCAAGAAGAAGAAGAGACCAACTGGAAATGAGAATCTACAACCTACAAGAAATCTCAAGAAGGAGATCAAAAAACATTAAGAGAAAAAACTCAGGCTCAGATATGAGGAAAGAAGGATAATCACAATAATGAGGGGCATCAAATCCTAAGTGTATCCAGCTTCAAAGATGGGTTACAAATAGGAAAAGTCACCAACCATAAAATTATCAAGGAAAAAAATTCATCATATCATCATAGCCAACCAAATAAAAATACAAACCTATCATAATAGCCACCCAACCAAAAGAAAAGTGAAGCTAAGGAAACAAAGAGAGGAAAGCAAAAATTAACATAAGGCATTCCCAACAAAACCAAATATGAACACCTCTTAAAAAGTGGGAGAAAGAAACTCATCCAAAAAGAAAAGAGCCTCAAAGATAAAACAAGAGCCCACAACAACACCAATCAAACCAAAGGAAAATAAGGGGAATACACAAAAGCACCCAAGAAAAATAGCCAGGAAGAGCAAGAAAACCAAATAATAGAAAAAGAGATAAATAGCTAAAATAAAAATAAAAACAAACCAACCAAGGGACAAACCACACCAAGGACAAAAAGCCCAACTACCACCAAGAGAGCAAAAGCACCAAAGAGGAGGCAAAGAGAACAAACCACCAAACAAAAAAAAAGAAAAAGAAAACCAAGAAGGGCAAAAAACCAGTGAACATGAAGCCAAAAATACCAAGAAGAAGAAAAATTAGCCAAATACTCCATCTTGCAAGAAAACACATAGAAAAAGCTCAACCAACATAGATAAAACTAGCCAAAAGCAAACACCTCCCAAGGATAAGAGATATTATTTCCAAGATGCTTTGTAATGAGTAACCCTCGACAAGTGAGGAGGGGCATAAATCAGAACACTTTTTTTTTTTTTCTTCTTGTAAACAGTTTTATAACCATTCCCTTTCTCCAAAAAATCTCCATGCAAAATGAATCAGTGTTATTATAAAGGCATGGGGATCAGTAGAAGCTATCAAATTCAAAGAAGAGCATTCATAAACATCCACAACATTAGATAAAGGAAAATAAAAAATAGTATTCATTTTATAAATTGAAAAAAAGCAGAAGAGCTTTATTAAGAAGGAAATTATCAAAATTTTCACCTTCCAACAAAATTTGAAGAGTATCCTCCCTTTCTTCATTCATAAAAGAATCAAGAGATGCAAAATCTAGATTTTTAGTACAAACTTCATGTAAGGGATTAAAATAAGATTCCAATCCTTTAGAAACACATAGCATATTACCAAAATTTTGAATAGAATTACTAGCCATAGAAAAACCATCATTTTGAACCGAAATAGAACTATTAACAATGAGAGAATTGTCACAGGTATCTAAATCTTATTTTATAAAGAAGGATCAATATTAACAAGATTATCGGACCAAAAGTTAAAATATTAGAAATAAGAACAATCTTTTCACCACCATTCTCAATCAGAAGGCAAGAAATAATCTCTTTCCCATGATCTAAAGCGGACATAGAGAAAGAGAAACAACATCAATGATTGGAAGAAATGCTGTTAGCATAAATAATTTTCAAACCATCATCATGAAAGGACTTTTGCACAACATCCAAACCAATAGAATCATTAACCACAGCCTCTAAAGTCTTCCCTTAACAGAATCATCAAAGAAACACTTAGAGCAAGACTATTAGTTAAAACTTTTTCAGAAACATCAAAATTACCTTGTGCATTAGACAAATCATTAATAGGTAAAACTTTTTTCAGAAGATTTAGAAATCTGGTTTTGCAAAACATTAGAATTTTGAAAATTAGATTTCTCTTTATCCAACTTGAGAGAATCATCAATTTTTTCAACAATCGAATTCTTACTAGTGATTTTCTTCCTAAGAGATGGATGTGCAATAAAACATTCAAAAATTTCATGCCCATGTTACAAAAATTAGGAAAGTTCTCAAAAATAACTTTCTAAAATAATCACAATTGCAACCCAACCAAATTTCTTTTGGATATTTTTAGTAATATCAATCTCTACAATTAGCAACATACTAGAAAAAGTAGTTGCTTGATCAACTTGCAAAGGCCAAAATTTGACCCAATAGCATAAAGAATCGATGATTAAATAGATGAAGTTAGGAAAAGAAATCCAAATGGGAACAATAATAGACTCTTCATTAACATCAAACATAGGTCACTTGAATACACATTTGACATTTAAAATATAGCAAGAATGCCTATAAAAATTCTTTTGTAATCAAGATCATTAGAAAGTTTAATCAAACATGCCTCATCAATCAACCCAATAGAAAAGAACGGATAAATTTAAGGTGAAAAAAAAATGAATATCTTCCATATTAGTTGTTTGAAGGAAAACTTTCCAATCAAAAGAAAAATAAAAGGCTAAACTAATCTTTCAATATCAACATCTAAATCATAATGTGAGTACCTTTAAACATCATATGAACCAAATTAGAGGAGGCTCGGTGGAGGAGTTCTTACTAGCTAAAACATCTTTGAAAGATTTAGTAATAGCAGGTAATCTAGAGGTACGATTACTCAAAAACTATGATGCCCTAGCAGATCTGTCGGGTCAAGGGATTTACCCCATGGATTGGAAGAAGTTGATACCATGAGTCATGATGCTGTGACCAAAAATAGGTCAAGATTAGCCTAAGGCCGACAATCTAAAGGGAATCCAATAGAAAAAATGTTCAAACACTCACCAAGAAGCCATAGTAAGGAGACAACACATGAGGAATCCAATCTTAGGAGGAAGGGGTTTTGGTTAAGTTTTTTAGTTTTTTATTTAATTTTTTTTTAGTTTTTTTTTTTTTTTAATTTTTTTTATTTTTATCTTTTAGTTTTTTATTTTTTATTTTTGTTTTATTTTATTTTTTTATTTATTTTATTTCATTTTTTAGGGTTTAGATTTAGGGTTTAGGTTTTAGGGTTATTTTATTTTACTTTAGGTTTAGTTTTATTTTATAGTTTAGTTTAGGTTTTATTTATTTTATTTTATTTTAGTTTTATTTTATTTTATTTTTTTTTTAGGTTTAGGTTTTTTTAGTTTTATTTTATTTTATTTTATTTAGTTTATTTTATTTTATTTTATTTTATTTTATTATTTTATTTTAATTTGGTTTAGGTTTTTTATTTATTTTTTATTTTTTTAGGTTTATTTAGGTTTAGTTTAGTTTAGGTTTTAGTTTAGGGTTTAGGTTTAGGTTTAGGTTTAGTTTAGGGTTTAGGGTTTAGAATTTAGGGTTTAGGGTTTAGTGTTTTTATGGTTTAGGGTTTAGGGTTTAGGTTTTAGGTTTAGGGTTTAGGTTTTAGTTTAGGGTTTAGAGGTTTTAGTTATTTTTTTAATAAAGAATAAATTCAAATTCAACATTTCTTCTGTTTGATTTCATCAACCAAGTAACACACCAAGTTTTATAAGACACAAGTGACAACATAGATAATAAATGAGCACACATAGAGTAAATCAAAAACCATAAATAACTAGAACCATATCCAATTTAAAGATAGTTCCATAAGCAACAGATCGAGTCAGCCATTCTTCAGTTTCTTCTATTCCCATCAAAACCACCTTGGCCTCTTGAGTAGCAGGATCTACCATCATATCCCTGATCTCTCCCTCCACCACCACCATGACTGTAACCTTCTTCACTCCTCCTGCTTCCATAACCACCATTGCTACGACCACCACCTCCATATCTACCAACACCTCCAGATCCCCCACCACCATTGTGATAATCGCTCGCCTCCACTTACCGACCAGGATCTAGGAGCTGACAAGTGATGTTCTTTGCCATCAAGGTTTTGCCCATTCTTAGGGTTTAGGTTTATGTTTAGGTTTATTAGGGTTTAGGTTTAGGTTTTTTATTTATTTATTTTTAGGTTTATTTTATTTTAGTTTATTTTTTATTTTTTAGTTTATTTTATTTTATTTTACATTTAGTTTTATTTTATTTAAGTTTTTATTCTTAAGTTTATTTTATTTTTTTTAGTTTAGATTAGGTT